>JANIJG010017325.1:133276-279555 GCA_024611175.1 Megaceryle torquata
AGTCAGCTCCCAGGCACAGTTTATGTTTTGGCTCATGGAGCCAAATTAGATGCATGACTTGGCATTAATTCCAAGCTTTCTTGCTTGCTAAGGTCTGCCAGGTACTTGCTTTATTCTAAAGAAATGTGTAATCTGATAAATTAAATAAATGCAACATTTACAAGTCGAGATGATGTACACCATTTGCACTATACCAGCAACGATTGTACATCTTAAAACCTGGACCTCAGCAGTGACTTTGATTTGTTAACTTTGCTGTGTGAAATACCAGATGGAACAAATATTCCTGCAAAAGATGGACTGCTGCTCTTAAGTTACAAGGGAGTGGGAACTGACTAAAGTTTTGACATCTCTCTTAAGAATAATGGGAACTAATTAATATGAAATATGCTGTTACTTGCAGCAGGGTAAAAATAAAGAGATGGGATACCTAGATCTTAATATAGTTTTTGACACTAATTAGCGATGGGACAATTTCCCCATGTACTAAATACAAAGTTGTTTAAGTTAACCTGTAGGAAATACTGAGGAGGAAAAGTGTGTTTCAAACTCGGCTCTTCTAGGACTTAAGATGCCTCTGCCAAAAATACGTTGGCTTTAGCTCACATCTGTCAGAGCTGGGCAATCTTTGACAGGCTTCCTTGACCGTTGCATGACATTTTTTACCTTGACAACATGGAGTTTGGGCAGAAGGTTGCAGTCAGCAAGAGTCAGGTCATCTCCATCCAGAAACTTGCGTTTAGACACTTTCTCCTCTTCAGTGCTGTCTGCATCGATCTCCTCTGGCAGAGGGGTTCTCAGATAGTCATCCAGCTTCTTCAGAGCCTTCACCAAGCCCCTTTCAAGAGCTTTGCCAAAAAGAAATGGATAAGTGAGTAGGGCAGAGTAACAGTTGTTTAGACAAACTCATTGATGGCCATGGTAGTAGCTAGAAAAAAAAGCCAGGCACCATTTCTTTGTTGTTAATTTCTGCTCCAATGCCTACACAATCTGATGACAAAGTAGCCCAGTAAGGCCTGCCTGAGGGTGAAGTTCATCCTGCAATAGAAAAAGAGGACCCAGGAAACTGTGTCTTCTCCCAGTTAGCACAAAAACCAAACAAACAACAAACCAACCAACCAAAAAACCAAACAGTGAAAGATGCCATGAAAGGAAAGCAGCTTGTCTGTATGGTGGACAAATAAAACACATATGCCCTACAATATTCTTCTGGTCCACTGAGGCCATCTCACAGTAAACTGGAGTCCCACATGCTACTACATTATTTCTCTAAGCAGTCAGGTAGGACTGTAATGACACAGAATTTTCTAGCATTACTTCATCTCTAAGAAGTTATAGATTTACTACTTATAAACCCCTTCCAGAGTAACTAAAGGCAACAGCAAATTCCAAAGATGCTAACCAGAGCTGGAAGATATGCTACAACTGAAATGAAGACAATATAACAATAGCTCAATAGAAGGCTACACAAAAGATGAGATATTCAGCCACTGCTAAGATTACCCTCACCTCAGGTTTAACTAAGGTGCAAATTCCCTTTTTGATGTGTTTCAAATAGAGTATCACAATGGAAAGGAGACTTTGGATCTCTCATTTCAGTTACTAAAGACCAGGACCCCCATTGCTGTTGGCTCCAACAAATTCCAGTCTTGAAATGCTACTTTAGATCTAATATACAGCAAAGTACACTTTTTTTACTTAGAAATATCAACCCAGGGGCAAAATTTGTGTTCTTATGTTGTACTGGCAGGATAATAGGAAAACTTGATTGCAATAACGCACTTAGAGGAAGCTGAATGACCACACGCAGGTTTGGGTGTTATTAAAACTGCAAACACTCTTGAGGCAAGAAGGGTTTTTTGCATCTCTGGTCGAAGGGTGATAAGCACAATGGGGTCCTGGCCCCTGACAAGTGCCCCAAAGTGCTAAAGCAATATAAATAAAAAAACAGCAAGAATTTACAATGTGAAAAAATAACAACATGACTCATGGGCTTAGGGCCAGAATTTCAGCTGGTGAAAATTACCTGCAGTGATTTATACCTGCTGCAGATCTGGCCTGGAGTCAGCATTTAAAGCATAATCCTGTAAAATCTTATGTCTTTGAGTAACTTACTGCCATTTAACTTAGGAGAGACTACTCAATGCCTCAAGTTACTCAAGCACTGCAAGGCCGACGGAGATAAATATATTTATGGAGCACAACACAAGCTTCAAAAGGCTGCAGCAATCACCCTGCGTAGAGCAGCTTGCTGGCACAGGTAGCTCCACTGGCTCTGCTGTCAGCCACCCCTGTGTTTTTGGCATGGAGAGAAAGGCGGCGTGTACGGGGCCGTTGAGAGAGCAGGAGCCGAACACCACAGAACATGATTTCTCTGCTGCCCTAACATCCATTAAACCTTGTGCCAGTGGTGGAAGTCAGATTAAGCTGCCTGATGTCTTGCTCCCACTGAAGCCTCTTGGCCAAGCACCAGGGAACCATACCAACTCTTTTGTGGCTGACTCTTAGACACAGTGGCAAATCCTGGCTTAATTGATTGACTGGAGAAATGACTGCGATCCAACTGAAAACACCCCAACAAACATAGCAGGGAGGGAAAGAATTTTATTTTTGAAAGCAGAGCATCTAAATCGACTGAAGTGCTGCCATCCATAAAACAAAAGTGTTGCCATCCCTTATTTAATCAATTCACATTGAATTTTGACACTGACATTCTGCTGTCAGAGGCTGGCAGTGGTGCCTTTAATTGTCTGCAGCTGCAGCTCCACCGCACAACTTCTACTGAAGGGTAATAACTGCATAGCGTGTAATATACCCCCATGTGGCAACACTCAAAAGATTTAGCAATCTCTTTTTGGTTTGACCCGTAACACCTGTTGAACAGATAGTTCTCCTTCTCTTGGTCAGCCCCAGACTATGTCCTCTTACAATGAATTCATTTAGACACAATGGAATTGAATGACTGTGATTTAATTCAGTTTTGCTCATCCAGATTTTAGAGAACTGGCTTAACACTGAGCATTTTCCAGCATCCCCGGTAAGATCATTGGTTCTCTGAGTCATCTCTGCAGTATTTCCAGGATCAGCACTACAGCAGATGCTTGGTGCTAGCCCATGGGGTCAGTTAGGCATGTATGAAGACAGGAGCAGCAGGTGAGATGTGTTTATGTAACTCTGCTGGAACTTATTAGGGTTGCTTTTTTGTCGTTTTGTTGTGGGTTTTTTCTCTTACTGATATATCAAAGTGCGTCATGGCTGTCTGTAAAACAATGCCTGGAGTGAAGCCTATTTGTGACAGTGGGAAAAACATTTATCTGAATTCATACTTGGCCCTTGCATATGGCAGATTTAGGCAAGAAATAAGCGTATGCTCAGGGTGCAACATCTCTGTGACCTAATTTACAAGCTTTGCTGGAACCCACAGAATCCTAATATCTCAAAGTAAAATCACCACATGGTCAGGACCATCTCATATCCTGGTAGTCAAGAAGTGGATCAGCTACTTGTGACACCATTTAGTTAATCAAGGCTCTTCTGCTCTCAGAACGGCTATGAAAATAGAGTAGTGAACAAGGGAGAACTGCCTTTCTTCCAGTTGAAGAGTGACAGAATTTTGAAAAGCGAAGAGAATTAAGATCCAAAATTGCCATTTCAAATGGAGTTCAGGTGCACAGGATCAGATTTTTAAAGCCCATCGGTGATTTTCAAGGCATTTTTTTAAAATCCATGTGCAAATGTCCATGTTGCAAATCCTACTTTGTAGGTGTCCTGACGCATTCGGTTTCCTCTATATGATTTGAAGTCTTATGTTCCTTGAGAAGTTGCTCAGGGAAATCCTCACTCAGAGCAGGAGGATGTGTAAAAAAGCCTCAAAAAATATTGGAGTGCCACATCTCAAAGGGACACAAGTGTCTAATGCTGGTAGGAGAGAACCCACCTGATGTTTGAATTCACCAGTTACCACCCAGAACAGAGAGAGATCAAAAGTAGGTGAATTTTTTGTTTCTTACAAAAAACTTGGGGAGAAATGCTGTAATTTTACTAGTGGTATAGGGGAAGAATTTTCCTGGAAAGAGGAAGACTGAGTTTCAAATGCCTTTTCAATGGGATGTCAGCCCCAATCTGCCAGGTGACACCCCACCAGTGGAGTATGAAGTAATCTGTACAGCTCTCCTGTAGAACTGCTTTTCTTTCCATTCAGTGGATCACGACTGAAGGCTCACACTAGAGATAGAAGTGAGAAAACCTAGCTTTCTCATTTTCCCTCTTATCCAGTTGATATTTAAGCATTATGTGAAAGGTGAAAAAATGCAGAGACCAAGAAATGACCTCCTCAGAATATTTACAGCTCTGATTAATGTTTTTGCACTCTTGTTAAGGAAAGAGCTCTTTGGGTCCATATTACTGAGAAAACTCAGATTTCCTTCTAAACCTCCCATACTCTCTAACAATCTGGCTATGTCTATACATTGTCTCCACTGAGAACATAGGGGACAGCAGGCACTTACCAGGCCAGGGGTATTGTAAATAACCACTCACAGCACTAGAGTGAATGAAGACTTTAAAAAGATGTGACTAATTCCCCATTTGTGAATGTACTGCCCACAGTGAACTTCAGAAGTGGCCAAGCAGTTAATTCCCTTGGCAAATTCCCTTTAATGATGGAAACATCATTAAACAAATAATAGGGTTACTGATAACAGCTGAGGCTCCACTGCAAGTCAATAGGTGGGGTTAATCTTCCCTGAAGTGAGTAAATTAAATTAGTAGATTTGAATTAAACACCTTAAATTTCCTCTGTGTCCCTGGATTCTTCTCATTTACACTTGGTATAGGTGACCCCTAAACAAGCTGTGTAAAGAACTTTTCCTGAAGTGTCTAATCTTGGCCTTGCATTGTCTTGGCAATGTCAGGGTGGAGGATTCAGTATTGCAACACCAAGTGGAACTATGCCTGAGAATGTGGCTCTGTGCTGCTTTTGAAATTTCTACCTCCAACTGCTTCCCCACCCTGCAGACTTTCAGTATGAACTTAGAGGTCCCAAACGTGACCAGTTCTGCGAGAGGAACCCTGTCATGAGTTTACTTGTGCAAAAGCTCCAATGCCTGAACTCCTGGAAACCACCTTTCTGGAGAGTGAGATCACCGAGCGCAAAGGCACCTTCATTGTCCTGCCACCACGATTTAATACAGCTCCAAACTGAAATAAGTTCTACCTGTGTATATATAAAATCCATGGTGGAACCATCTTCCCTCACCCTCCACTAGTCTGTCCTGGGCTACTTATGCAGCCAAAGACAATTTATAGCAATCTCAGTCCTGTCGTGTCATCCTGCTAATAGTAAACAACAATATTACTAAAAAAAAATCAGAAGATCTTTGTGATTTTCCTTTTCTCTTCACAACTATGCTTTTACACAACTTTACTTAAGAATTCTGAGTTAGAAGCCAGAAAAATAGCACTTTCCAACCTCAAAGCAACCACAGAACACTTAATGAATGAATTACCATCTGTCAAATGCACAGGGTGAGGTTCAATTTAGCTGATGATACCTAATTCACAATGACGCTCTGTTTTCAGCAAAAGGTTACTTGATGTTGAACAGTAAGATTAACAAATCCTGACATGCACAGAAATACAAATAATGTAACAAAAGTTAATAATTGGCAAAATTGTGCTCTCGGTTGCACTGACACAAGAGGGGAGTAACTCTGCATTGTCAACAAGCTATTCCGTATTTACTCCAGTTCAACCAAGAACAGACTTTGGCTCAGTTACTCAACTCTTCAAGCAAAAACTTCCTTAAACTATTAGCCTGTGCAACTATTTCCAGGGGACAAAGAGAAATCCTTGTGTCTTGAAGTACTTACACCACAACTGATCACAACTTTGGAAAATGTAATGCATGGAGCAATCCAACAAGTCAAGAAGAGGGTCAGATGACAAAGATTCATTACTAGGTATTCAGGGTGAAATTCTGGCCATCCCAAAGCCCATGGAAGTTTTGCTGTTGTCTTCAGTGGGGTTAGGATTTCTCCAGCAGCTTTTAAAGCTAAAAGGGACTATTAGAGTCAGTTAATCTGACCTCCTAAATAATACTGCCCATAAAACTTCCAGCGTCATCAGTTGTTTCCATCTCTATTTTCTGTGGGTCAAATAAGGCTGGAGCAAAATGGAAAGTAACTAGAAAGTAGTAAAAGAAAAACATTTTGGAAAAAGTAAAACTGATTCAGGCTGCCCACACCCACAGCATTTGCAGGGGTCAGACAAGGACTCTTCTTCCCCTTCCTTGAACTCCAAATATTTCCTTCCTTGTTTAGTGCTGGGACAAGGAGAAATAGCAAAGCAGACAAAGCACATAAACACCAATCTCTGTGGCCTGAAGGAGCCACTGGAAGGCAAATCATTCCATCCTAAAATAGTAGCCTAGGAAAAGCTGAATTACCACCAGAGAAGCCTCTCTCTCTTTCTCTCATAGGCAGACTGGCTACCTAAATTTAAAATAGCTAAAATTAGGTGAGATGACTCCTGCTTTATGTGTCTGAGTGGAACTATTTGCAGGCTGAGGATTTTACTTGATAGTTATTATGGGAAGAAATGCAAAGCATAGAGGGCATAATAAGAGCAATGAAAAGAATTGATTCTTTGGCTAAACAGAAAAGTAATTTTTTTTACATTAAGAGATAAAAACTTGTTCACTTTTTAAAACAAACTTAAAACAAAATACCATAGGATTTCCAAACAAACATGAAACCAAAGAGAAAGCCGTGTTTTGGGGTGGCTGGTTAAGTAAGTTGTGCCTAGACATTCATTTTCAGGTATCTTTTAAAATGTTCATCATCTTCCAAATTAGTATGCAATTTCCAAATTAAAAAGGGGATAAACTTTTGTTTCAAAAAGTTTAAGGGAAAATACTTTTACTTTTCAAAACAAGTCATTATTCTGCAAATTCAACACACGTTTGACAATAATTCAGGCTACTCACACCACCCAATGGCATTTTGTCAAATAAACGTTTTGTCACAAAGTATTTTCTCCAAGCTGAAGTAAAATACATGTGGCCATCTTCCTCAGTGAATACCACGGAAAGCACAGTGGTCAACAAGGCTTCGAAGTCATTGAAGTCTAGCAACATAATGGCTTTTGTAGCCATCATCTGAAACTACCTGAGACTGACCTTGGCAGAACTGCAAGTTTCTTAATTGTCAAGCCCAGGCAAGTTCAACAGTGATCCATGTACAAAAATGAACAACGATTCCTGCTGCTACCCTGGATCACTGATTGATGCTTTTTCTTTTTACTGCTTTCTTCCATTGCCCTCCAGTAAGATTTATCCTGTAACACACGCAAATGAACTTGGTGAAATGCGCAATGAGGGAAAAGGGGGAACAGTACATAAATATTCACAGTCTCACACAAACAATCCAAGATTTATTTTTCCTTTAAAAAAACAAACCACCTTTCCTGATCACTTCCAGATTTACAGAGTTTGATATTATATGAGAGTCAATACTGTTTTCTGGTAGGAGAGGGAAACCAGCTAAGAAACAGCAATTTAAGGTAAGAAAATAATATCATTCTACTCGTCTGACAGTCTGATTAAAGACCAAGGATTCATATTTTCACTCTTTTTTCTCCATCCTGCTCATTTTTTTCAGGCAGGCTCAACAGAGTATTGTAACTTTAATCTGTATAGATTAGTCCTTCTCACGTGCAGGAGCTGTGACTGCAATATGTGCACCACTGTGTTACATATTGAACAGTTTATCTTCTCCCCTGGGACTTCAGTATAACCCTTGAGATTTGAGTGCTGCCTTGGTTTCTTCTGTTTAGCCATTCTCCGGTATCTTGTCTAAGCTGGTTATGTAGGTCCCCTCTCCTCTCAGAGGTACGAAGCGTCTGCAGAGGGTAATTCCTTCCCACTGCCTGAGACACCTGATTTAAACTGCTGTGACTCACTCCACACATGCCCTTCTCGCCACCTGAATTACAAAGGCGAAAGGACTAACTCAGACTAAACACCCAGCTTTCAGGAAGGTGAAGTTAGGAGAGATGAATCCTACCCTTTGAATATAGTTTTACAGTTCAACTAAGTCATGTAGGATAATGCTTTTTCTTTTTTTTTTTTTTAAGTTACTGAAATATCAGGGGTTAATCCCCTAAGGGCAAATACATTGCCAATCTGAGCATTGCAACATCCTTTCCAGGTATGTTTCTGCCTTGTAAAGTCCCCAGCTCTGAGCAGCATCTATATTGAGAGGCAAATGAGTGGGCAGTCACCAAGAGAGCCATTGGAGGTGCAGAGAAGGATGGAGGTTGTATGCTCCCATGCATCCAACGCATTTAGATGCCTAACTCTGGGCCAAAGGGAGTTTCTGTGGTGAGTCACCTCTCCTATTAAAGATGTTCCACTCTCGATAAATAATGCAATATTCACTGGAACAGAGACTTGTGCATGTTCCCACAATAAAGGTAAATGCCCACAGAGCCATGCTGAGAAGTTGTGATTTGTTTTGACTCACTTAATGAATCAACAGATACCTATCTGTGTACACAGGAGGGAAACAGATGAGTGTCTCTTATTCCTCAACTCTTCCCTGGTTAGGGGTTTCCCTTAGGGAACAGGGGTTCAAAGTCATCGTCCAGATCAATCAGAGCTGGGACCCGAAAAGGGATTTTTACCCCTGGTCAGCATCGAGGTGAGCATTCACTAGGAGTGGGATAAGTCACATGAACACAGGTGCACATGCAAACAGCCACACATTAGCCATAAAGTGCCTTTCAGAAATGACATAAACCAGACATAATTTCGTACATATTTTCCACACATGTTGGTGCATATGTTCTGTGTATGTCCAGTGGAAAGAATGGAGGTGCTAAACCCAAGGAGCACTTCATCCAGGGCTCAGAGGAGCATGGAGCTGAAATACATCTGTTAGATACCCAAAGTGACCTTAGGAACCCAGATACATTAAAAACCTATTGATTTACTTATGGATAATATCTACCTTGCCTAACTTCAGCCATCTAAGTGTTAGGTAATTAATCCAACCTAGTTATCCAAGTCTCCTTCATAGATATCAAAGAAAGACAGGTGCCTTGAATAGAAGTTGTACTGGCATTAGATCCATATTTTAAGATAAATCAAACTGCCCTGTACATATGGATTTATATCCTTCTCCATTGATCACAAAAGAAGCCAGGATTATTAAATGACTAATGTATAAATTCCACAGAGATTTAGATGAGATTATCCCTCCCTTATCATCCCTCCTGCTTCCCCACCCCATCTACAAACCCTTGATGATATGAATTGATTGATTTTCATCCAAAACGTTTGGAATATTTTGACAGACTTGACTCAAAAGCTCCACAGAAGGTATGTCTCAGGCTCAGAGAGATTGAGACCTTGATTCTCCAAGTACCCTTTCCTAAAATAGAGCCCAGCAACCCAAGGTTTAAGAGGTTAGCTGGATTTAGGAGACGTGAGTCTCTTCTTCTCAAGCTTTTCTACATGACCTTATATAAATGATTTAGATCCTCAGCCATCCAACTTTCTATATACAAAATAAGGACAATAGCACTCGTCAGCCACAAACTTTACAGTGGTAAAAGCAGTGGCCTTCTTGGCCACCTGGGCACACTGCTGGCTCATGTTCAGCCATCCGTCCACCAGCAACCCCCAGGTCTTTTTCTGTCAGGTACCTTCCAGCCACTCTTCCCTGAGCCTGTAGTGTTGTTGTGACTGAAGTGCAGGACCCGGCACTTGGCCTTGTTGAACCTCATCCCATTGACCTCAGCCCATCGATCCAGCCTGGCCAGATCCCTGTGCAAAGCCTTCCTACCCTCAAGCAGATCGACACTCCTGCTCAATTTGGTGCCATCTGAAAACTTGCCCAGGGTGCCCTCGATCCCCTCATTCAGATCATCGACAAAGGTATTAAACAAGGCCAGCCCCAAAACTTGTAACATTATCATGAAGAATGCAATTGAAGCACCTTCAAATGCTCTGTTTTAAGCAGAAAACCCAGATGGTCAGAAGACACCAAAAGAAGGGTTCGTTTCCAAGTCTCTTAGGAGTCCAAGCTACCCCGAGGGCAGGAAGCAAGTGAATGTAAAACTACTGGCCTACAAGTGCCCCAGGAAGAACGGTACCCAACTTGTATTTTACAAATCATTGTAAGTCTGTAGCAGCACATACATAAGTGACGAGCTTCATTTCTACAACATGTCCCTGAGGGCCTAATCCTGACCTCTGCAATGCTAGTCTTGTGCAGGTGTCCCTAAACAACTGCAGACAAGCAGCAGCTGATTTGCATCAGAAACCTGAAAAAAAAAAAAAAAAGTAAAAATAAAAATCAAGCTCTGCAGATTATTAAACCACATATTTATAGTATGAGATTGTCACTCCAGTATCTTGATTTTCAAGATGCCGTGAGTTTACTTGGAGTGTAAAACTTTGTTTTACTACCAAAGAACAAACGAGATGATTCTGGGACTAACAAAGGAAAACTAAGTACAAGTTTCTGCATTAAAATAAGAGTAGTTAGCTTGTGGTACAGAGTGCAACTGGGCTTTAGCAGCAGTGCTGTGGGGACCCCTTGTGTTCTAATATTTAAGCAAAGAAGTTGGTTTCTCTACAGGCTGCTGGTGCTTGCAGCTTTAATATTAATTTATTTCAATTCCAGGCATGCAGAAGAATGAAGTCTGCTTTTGTTTACACCAGGATTATCCCAATCACACTCCACTGATTTCAACTACTTTATTTAGCTTCAGGAGTAGTGGAGTGAAGAGGCACAAGAGGGAAATGCAGCAATGCCTAGCCAGCAGCCCCTGAGGATGAGGTTCTAAAGCTTATTCAGTTCTCAAATCCCTCAGTTCACTTAGCAAATCTCAGTCTCAAATCGTTTTATTTTAATGTTTCCAATATTTTCTGCCCTTTGGGATCAGAAATTGTTACTGAGATACAAAAAAAACCAACATGAGACGAGACTTACAAATGACTCACATCTTAATTTTTTTCCATTGTTTCTCTGCTTTTGAGAATTTTTGTTTCAAGCCCCATGAAATTACTTAGGGATCATTGTGACTGTGCCTCAACTTAACCTCTCTGACAGGAGCAGAAGCAAAAAGAGTTAGAATTATGTCTGGATGTATGAAAAATTTTTAAATATTCATAGGAAGGTCATATTCCTTCTGTTGCAACTGTATTGTTGCAACATTTTTTTTCCCGGTTCTGGTGTCTCCAGTTAAAAAAGGCACTGGAATTTCCAGCAATTAGTCAAAGGAGAGCAATAATATGGTGCTCTAGGACTGGAAAACAAGCCTCAAAATATCAGGTCTGAAGAGTCTACTTGTTCATTTTATCAGAGAGAAGTCTGAGAAGCCAACATGCACAGATGCTGACCCATGGACATCTGGGAAGTGTGAAGGAGCTCTTCAGCCTTTCTAACAAAGGTGTGACAATGTCTAATGGTTGTAAGCTGGATAAATTCAGTTTCCTTGTTGCCAAAGCAATGAACTGTTCAAGGAACAAACAAGGAGACATGACACGTGGACTTATTTCTTGGGGTGTTTATAATGAGATTAAGAAAAGCCAGGCTTTAATCCAGTTCTAGCAGAAACAGGAAAAACTGACAGAATAGAAGAAATAGGAGAGGATAGAGTTGTATGGGCAAGTCATGGCATTTTAACATCTCTAATATCAACTTCTAGGTCTTGGACCAAGGACCGAGGTAGGTTGACTGTATGACCATCAGTGTCACAGAGAATGTGCTACTCAACACTAAGAAAATTATTGTAATTAAATCTGGTGCTTCAATACTCAAGGTGCTTGCAAAGATTACATCATCTTTTCTCCCCCTGTACAGTTAATCAGATGTGTTATGGGGCTTATCCATGGCCATCAGATCATTCGCTGCTAGAGATGGGAATGGTTGGACAAATGTCTTGGAGTGGTGCAGAGTCTTGTTGAGTAGATGCCTTCTTCACATGTACAGAGTCATCTGATTCCAGGTTAAGGTCCAGAAAATCTTTGCTTTTCAGCTTTGACTGGCTGAATTACCAGGGATTCCCCTTCCCCTGCAGCACAGGATATGGACCAGCTATTGCCATCAGCTGGGCATCTCTCATCCAGTAAACTCCGCCCCACCCCCACCCCCCCTTCAAGGGGTACTGTGCACCAAAGACACTTCAGTTTTTCCTATTCTCTGCTCTGATGGAAAACAATTTCAAAGCTAAAGGATGAGATCTAACGTGCTTGCTCAATGACAAAACTGTCTGGGATGTGATTTGCAGGAGATCATAATAAATAATCCGAAGGTCCTTGTAGCCTCAAACTCTAAGAAATTATCTTTTTTTTTTTTTTTTCTGCAATCAGAAAAATCAGGATACTTAGATAAGAAGTACGTCTCCAATTCCCATTTAGTCACCTTTTTCCCAGCACTGTTTTCAAGCTAAAGGTCAACTACTTAGGATCTGATCCAATAAAGAAAATTAGCAACATTGATTTTCATTTATGTCTCATTCTTCTCTTCCCTGTCATTTTATGATGAACATTAGCAGGCATAAAACAAAAAATCTGTTTTGGGAAAAACAGATTCTGGGCCAGTCCTTCTCCCTTTGAAGTCATCAACATTTTTGCAAACCGACTTCCAGGAGCCAGTCAGTGGGTTCTTGATCATGTGATAGCTTGCTCTACAAATGCTAAATATAAGCCTGTGAACAATCCTCTCGGGACAGTAAGATCAGTTGGGTGCTTAAATCTGGACATTTGCTTATATAAGATTTGGACACTTTACTGATTAAAGCCATACCTTCATCCAAGACCTTGCTGAAGGGTACATGCTTAAGATGCACCAAGTATATCACAATAAAGGGAGTTACCCACCAATGCAAAACCATAGAGCAATGAAGTTAAAACTTCATTCTAAATAATAATGTAATTTAGGCCTCCTATTCCAGCAGCGAGGCGCTTAATTCCTCCCAGGACTGCTTGCCGCCAGATTGCTCTAATCCACTTCCAGCTGTGCTACTGCTCCTGTGTGCGAGCATGGGAGCTCGGCTGGGAAACAGAACAAAGCATCCCAGTAAAGCCAGCAGCACTTGGAGGAATATTCAAACACACAGGGGAAATAATTCCCTCTTAAAGAAGAGCGTCTGCCAACTACTGTTCCCATTGCAAGTATTTTAGTCTAGGCCTGGCATATAGGTCCTGATTCAGCAAAGGCTTGAGAACATGCCTTAATTTGATTGTATCGTTAACCATGTTGACTTCAGTATATATTGGGTTTAGGCTTTGCATATTCTGTGTCTTGAACTTAGATAAATATATCTGTTCTTTCAGTTTTTTTCTCCCTCCCTATGGTGTGCTATGGCTTCAAAGCTACTTCAGCACAGATGTGTCAGGGAATGATGTCTGCTAGAACATTAGCTGTAAATATTTACAGTTCCCAGAATGGCTGCATCTAAGACTGCTGCAGATCAAGCATACCAAGTGGCTGTCCTGGGGGGCTGCAGTCTGATCACATCTGGACTTACACATCATTTTAGTTTTGTATTGTTTTCAAATACTATTTTTCACATTTCCATCAGGAAAGCTTCATACCTTAATTAGCAAGGTCTTAGAAGAAGTAAAAAACCTAAATGATAGGAAAGTTCAGAAACATTCCCTCGTAAGATACCTATTTCTGAGATTAAAATGATGGTTTGTTATTATTTTAGAAAACTGAAAAGTTCCTGCTTCCAGTGGCATAAAATATCTGTTCATAGTCTTGGAAGGTCTAAAGACACTGGTCCTTAAAGCTGTCACTGGTACCAGACAGAATATTGATGGCTCTGGGCCTCCAGCCAGCATGATTTTGAGGAGAACTTTCAAGAAGTTATTTCTCAAGCAAATTTATTTTGCTAACTGTTGTTTCTGATCATTTTAGAATCAGCCTTTGATCGCTGGGCAGAATCAGATAAACCAATCTCAGCCGGATGATAACTGCAACTTGTGGCGCTACGTAACAAGTTAGCACACAGCTATCACCACGGCTTTAGTGGTCTTTATATGTGTGTTTTTATAAAGAGACAAAGTGGAGAACAGTTTTATTAACATATCAGGAGTGAGTTATATGGGTCATCCCAAATGAAAGGCAATAAAAGCTTTATATCACACTCACCAACAAGTATTCAGTACTTTATGTGCCACAAATGTTGCAGAAAAGCTATTTTACACATGTTTTAAAGACTGGGTATTTTTTATATTATGGCTGGTTTTGTAAAGCTGCCAGGCACTTTAGCTACCACGAGCCCAACAGTATTCAACTCAGAGGGAGACATAAAAACTCATTTAAAATGTTCTGAAACAGCTTTTTTTGTGCTTCAGAATGCCAAAGTTAAAGATCTGCCGTCCTGATATATTCCATCACAAAGTAAATCTTTTCATCTAAAATGCTTTTAAAAGCTGTTTCCAGTCGTTCCTGCTTGCATGACAGAGAAAACTCAATATTGTCAGAGAATAGGCCAAATGGTGGCTTGTGCTGGACCTTGGACAGGTGTGGGGTTTTGTAGTGCCAAAAGGGAAATTCTGCAACTAAAGAGGAAGAAGGAAAAAAATGAATGCCGAGTTGATACACAGACATGACAGAGACACATATATAGTTATACCTACATATTTACATGGTGCCTTGAAAATCTGTGCAAAGAGTGTAAAGAATTATTGTCGGTCTTGAATTAGAGCCTGATCCAAGATCCCTGTCACAGGTAACTCTCCATTGACACAAGGGCATTCAATCCACTTTTTAAACTAGCTCTGTTAAAGTCAAGAGGAGCTTTGCCAGGAACTTCGTTGAGCAGAGGGTGAAGCCTTTAGGCACAGAATAGTCCAGAAGGATCAAAGACTCAGGACAAACTGTATCACGTTTACAGTTATAATCTGCCCCTTTTGGGTATGAGAAGCCAGGCTGGAAGGAAGAGAGGTGACCCCCAGCCCTTCCAACTAAGCATGGAGATGCTCTGGGGACAGATTTTTTGCTCCCTTACACTGACCTGCTGCTGGAGAGCAGACCAGACCACGCTCGCCAGGATGACACAGGATGACCCACAACATCAAGAAGCTCCTACCCTGGCCACGTACATCAGCTCAGGTGCCACAAAGGTTCTGCACCACAGGGCTGTTATCACTATAAATATTCAAAATATTCTGCTTTGGAGAGAACTGATTTTCTGCTTATTTAAGGAGGCATGCGATGGCTTCTAAGAAGGATCAGGGTACACCATTCAGTCCGTGTACATACCTTGGTATCAGAGGTCTGACTCTCTTTTAGCAGGAGTAACTCTACAGCATAAAACTGATGTAGGCCAGTTTTAATTCCAGCCCTACATGTGTGTGTGCATATCTGCTGTATACGTGCACACAGAGCACACAAAGAGAGACATTTCCCACCTCACTCACTTAACCACAAAGTGTGATGTAGCTACTGAAAGAGGTGAATGGCATTTAATCACATGCAAGTTAATGATTTAAATGCGCTTTTATTTTTGGTCTCTTGATGTAAATCCAAACCAGACAAGCGGAGTCCTCTGGTCAGACGGCTGGAAATTCCTCTGCATGAAATCATGTTGGTGGTCTCTCGGCTCAGCGCCTTCTGAAGAGCCATACAGTGAAATATCCTTCCGTACCACTAATGAATGCGCCCACCCACACTGGAGCTGGTGCCCCCTAAGAACTCAATTCAAGAATAACTTTTTAAACTCATAAATGAAATCAAAGGGCTCATTCTATGAGCCAAAGAACTTACAATTTTAGACGGGACGGTTAGTGGGTGGTTAACAGAGGTTGTCCCCTTGGTTTGTAGTATACAGTCTCACAAGAAAAAGTAATAAGCAGGATACCAAATATGTACACAGCATTCCAATTAATTAAAGCCCATCCTCCTCCAATGAATACATAAACTGTTGCTACCCTGGTTACTGTACAGAGCTCGAGTGACTCGCTCAGCATCCACCAAAGGAACAAAAGTAAACTCACAAGATCTTGACTTACTTTCCTGCGCTGAGAAAAGATCTCCTTCTAGATATTAAACAATCACTAAATAACCAAAACCTCTCAAATGGGCCACAAAAACTTGTGCAAGAGCAACTGGGAAATAATTTTTAAGACTACCATCACTAAAGTCTCCCAAGGACTTCTGTTTTTCTGTGACTGAGCACTTGTCATTTCAAGTACGAGCAGTGAAGCCTGGTGGCAATGGCCAGAGAATTGAATAACTCAGTTGTGCTACCAAAGCGATCTGCAGATCTAGTCCCGTGATGAGGAGATGACTCCTTTGGAGAGGCCTGTTATAAAATTATCAAGTGACACAGGGGGTGGAAGGAACCAAGCCTCTTGTAATTGAACTGACTTGAAATAATAAATGCACACACTTTCTTTAAACACAGCTTGCCATATCCTGAGAATCTGGAATCAATTCCTTTCCTTTCAAGAAGCTTAAAAGTGGTGGGGCTTTGATATGGCATGAGCATGTTTGCTTCTGGGCTTACAGCCCTCACCAGCCCGTTCCAAGCCTTTCAACGTTTTTATATTATAAGACAGAAAAGTTAGGAAAACAAAGATGGAAAAAAAGAATCAGAAAATCAGGGAACTATTAAATCAAGGCAGCCTAGCTGCCAAATACCTTTGGTAAGTAAATGAATCATGATCGATAGCATATTGCCATACTGACTTACAGAAGAGGTTATCACCTACTTCTGTGCCAGGCATAAAACATAATGGTGTGTGGCTAATGAAGTAGTGCATGAATCCAGAAAAAAAAAAGTACCTTTTTTTTTTTTTTTTTTACTGTAATGTTAAAGCATTTTACTTCAAAGTAATTTTAACTCATCCAGAAAAAACATGATTTTTTTCCATGAAGACTTTGTCAAAATCGATATGTTAACTATGAAACACTTCTCTTTTGACGATGTTGCATTTATAAGAGGAAACTGCCTCGATAGAAGGAAACTTCTTTTGTTAAGGGAACGTTTCAGCCCTGATGGTAAAGCTGCTTGCTTTATATATTCACATACTTGCCAGCAGAGGGTATCACGATCTTAGAAACAAACAGATATATGTATCCTGTGTCTATTCACTTACATGCAAGAATTCAGACACACAGTAAACCAAGAAATTACGAATCTTGTTTTCTTCAGAAACTTTTACACATTCAGGGAAAAAAAAAAAATAAATAAATCATGTAGCTACTTAAAGGCTCCAGACTGTTCTTAGTGCTATCTCACCACCGTGCTCAGCATAGGAAATACTGCAATGACGTAGACAAGTGATGGCATCACTTGAAGGCTGAAATTGTTCCATGACCCTGTCTGTAAACCCTCCTGGGAGGAACACCAGTTTGGGCTTATCTCTGGCGTTCATTAGGTTCTCATTAATTCTCACAACCAGTACCGCACGCTGCATAAACCTCATTAATTATCCCAACCACTTCATGCCGCTTTTCTGCAAAGATGTAATAGCCACAGGCTGTAGTGAGAGCTCATGTTACCTAGACTGCATAATCTCTGCTAAACCAGTATGTTATGAAGAATAATCATATATAATTATTATCTAACCCACACTTCTCACAGATGGAGATAGGCTGATGCTACAAATTCCCAGCCTAATATCCCACACATTAATGAAATCCCCTCCCTGACTCCCAGGTTAAGAGAATGTAATTAAACAACCTGATGTTTGGTGCTTTAGCTTAGTCAATATTCAGCACTCCCCTATTCCCAACTAAAATAAACTAAATTATTTATATATATATAGAATTGCCAGAGTTGTCCATTCTATTTAGGATTTATTCACAAGTCTTTTTCTACTTGTGTGTTTTGACCCTGTGCAACTGATAGGCACTGCTGTGGCTTTCCCAATTAACCCAAGCACTTGAGTCAGCTGGAGCTAGGAGCCAATATAGAGGATGACTGAGACATACATTACCTTTATCTGACTGCTGGGCTGTATAGGAACTGTTTATGATAACCACAAGCAGTAATCTCTGCTCATTTTTGGATCTCACCTGCTCATATGGAGACAGGGAAAGGGACATTTTTCTAAGAAATTGTGGTTTATGTTTCTAAAATGCTTTATATTACTACAGAACTACACACAACTACTTCTGCTAGGATAGAGGAAAGATAATTCATCAGAACCTGCTGCAAAATGACAGGTATCAGATCAGGGCTAAAGCCCCAGATCCCTTCTTGGTTGGTGCTGCAATTTTTAAAACTACCAATCAAGAAGAAGTAGGTTCATCAGGAAATATCTACACAGGGGTGCTGTCCATTCATTTTTGCACATAGTCTTTTTACTGCTCAAGAAATCTAACACAACCACCTTTTAATTAACTTGATATTTAATCTGCCATCCAAATCAGCCTTCAGAATAACTGCTGTAGGTTCAGATGAACTGGATAGGGAAGTGGGTAAAGTATTTCTGGGATGAGAGGAAAGTTATTCTTGCATAACCTTTGAAAACTGAAAGCCAAATGCTCTGCCGAAATTGAGGTCTGCTTCCTGAATGGAATAAGTCTGCCCAGATAGTCCCAAGGACAGTGTGGTCCTCAGGTACTTAATTCCCTTGATAGAAAGAACACATATGTACTACTTATACTCTGCTTGTCTCTGCTTTATTCTGCTTGCACTGGTGCATTCCAGCTGTAAAAAATTTAAGCAAAATATTTTTCTCCACTTCAAAGAGGAAAGCTGAGTATCAGTAGGGGCACAGATTGCAATGTCTCTGGATATCACAAGAGCATGAAACAGCTAAAAAAATGGAGCAAGGACATTTGCAGGGAGCAAAGATTCATAGAATCACATAGAACCACGGAATGGTAGGGATTGGAAGGGACTTTTGGAGATCCCTGACTAGAGCATAGTTACTTAGATCAGGTTGCCCAGGATCGTGCCCTGGAGGGTTTCAAAATTCTTCAGAGAAGGAGACTTCACAGCCTCTCTGGGCAGCCTGTTCCAGGCTCTGTCACCCTCAAAGTAAAGAATTTTTTCCTCATGTCGAGGTGGAACATCCTCTGTTCCAGTTTGTGCTCGTCGCCCCTTGTCCTATCGCTGGGCACCACTGAATTGAGACTGGCCCAAATTGTTGCACTCCTGCAGCTTAAGATCTCTTTTCTCTATGATGCTGGTGTGCTAAATTACCACTGGGAAGCATTTTCATTTTGTTTTCAAGAGTACCTAACCCTAGAGTCTGTTAGGCAGAACTAGGGAAAGCTCCCATTAATCACACTGCAGCTGGCAAAAATGTGAAGACCCGATCACGAGCAGTTTGCAGGGTTAGATTTCTTATCTCCCAGTAGCGGATGTCTGACCTTGAATCACAGCTCTGATTATGGCCAGATGCAGACACCTCTAAGACACCCATTTACTGCTGTCTGGAGCTGCCAGCCCTTATGACTCCAGGGATTTGCCTATTGCAGAGTCAGTGAGGAGCCCCACGTTGGGATTATGCATGTAGACAGATACCCGTGGCTGTTCTAGAACGCAAGGGGCAGCACAGCTACATTTAAGATTTACAGTTGCAGAGCAGACCATAAAAATTCCTTCTAAATGGCCAAGACATTTTATTTTCACTGTAACATCTATTTAGTTTAACTCTTAATTTATCTCTCTTTTACAACTTCCTACAGAGTTTAGCTGAGTTTCCCATTAGCATTAGACAAAAAAATAACTTTTTAGAATCCCTGAGAAGTGAAGCCTTATAATTATCTCCCTCTGTTAACAATGCACAAATATTAAGGAGCAGATTGTTATCTGACATAAATCATCATTTACCCTTTTTCATCTCATGGGTCAGCCCCGGGCAATGAAATATAATCTCACAGATGAAATCTATGGCAGAGCTGGAACCTGAAAAAAGAATTCTAGTCTTCTCTGAATGATATGATATGATATGATATGATATGATATGAGCACATGGTGTTGAACACACCCTAGGTCTCTGTCTGTGAAACTAGTAATATAAACTGTGCATCAGTGAGTGACTGCAAATATTCTCCTAGATTATCTCAGGGATATGGCAGTGTAAATCCATTAATTTTCATGGAGAAACAGGAGCTTAGAGTAAGCGAAGTCTCACCTCTCTGAGGGGAAAGGAATGTGAAGAAGAAAAGCAATATGATTAAGAAGACAGTGTAGGATGTGTGTAAACATGCATGGCATCCAGCTTCTGGAGGGAAGTTATTTCTTTTGCCTTGCAAACAAGTGAACGAAAATATGGAGTTTACAGAGTGCCAATTACTTTTCTTAAAGCCACCTCTTTCATTTAATTACTTTAAATTTAATGTCTTGATTTAACTCAATTTATATGAGCAAATTAGCTACAACAGTGTAACATAATAATGAGAAAAGTGGGCCAACAGTCTGATGGCCACATCTAACAACTTGGGGTATGAGTTGCTCTCACCTAGTCATTCACTACTAAATTTTCAGTCTTAGCACAGTTTTGAGTCCTCTAAGCTGTGCTGAGGCAGAGTAGAGGGGGTAGCACGAGACACCAGCCAATTCCAGTAGCAGTATGGCATCCTGTGTGAGGAAGCTGGGCTATGGAGCCATGTCAAGGCAGCTGGTAAAAGGGCTGCTAAACACTCTGTGCCCTCTTTTATGAACTAGTATATATATATAGTTATTTCAGCTGAAGTTGAAATAGTTGATTCAACCGAAGACATGTGAATTGAGTCCACTGAACCAACCATATCAAGCTGGGGAGGGACATTTTACATGGGCAATGGCTTTAAATTGTAAGAGTGTAGATTAAGATCAGAAATTAGGAAGAAGTTCTTCACTGTGAGGGTGGTTAGACATTGGAATGGATGGCCCAGCGAGGCTGTAGATGCCCCAACACTGGATGTGTTCAAGACCAGGTTGGCTGGGGCTTTGAGCAACCTGGTCTAGTGGAAAACATTCCTGCCCATGGCAGGGGGGTTGGAACTAGATGACCCTTAAGGTTCCTGCCAATGCAAACCAATCTATGATTCTATGATCAGCAGAAGCATCTGATGTCATATGAACAAAGTTTACAATCAAATGATGGGAGAATGGCAAAATTATACCACTTCTAAGCACACAAACTTTCTGGCACAGTTGGTAATCATCCTACTCACCAGCATTATCCTGCTGCTTGGTATTTTTGATGTATGCAGAAAATTTGGAAAAGATATCAATTCCAGCAGTGTTTGATTCCCGGTGCTTAGCAGCCAGTTTGGGGTACCTGAAAAGGGAGAAGCAGCACGGAGAGTAACAACATCTTGTTACCAGCAACATAATGGTGAGTACAAATACAATTTACAAGCAGAAAGAAAAAAGCCCTGTACAAGGAACTGCAATTAACAACTGTCATTTACCTCAAAACAACATTTTGGCAAATCCCTCTTAATACTGTGTCTGTCAAGGCAAGCATTTGGGTGGTTACACGGGGATGGCTTCATGATAAAGGTAATTGCACTGGTGCTTTATGTTACCACAATCCAAGATACAGTGGCCCTAAATCAGCAGGAAGCACAAATTTGCTGAAAGTTGCGGGGGACTTTGGCAGCCATCTCTCTGTGTTATGGATGGCAGTCATATGTCTAATTCCCTACACTGAAAATGTGCTCCAGGATGTAATAGCAAGACATGTTAGCATTACTCAGGTGAAGGAACAGAAAGTTTTCAGTCTCTGAATTGGTTTTTTTTTACAGATATCTGGTGCACAGGAATAGATCGATTTGAAAGATCTGCACAAACTAATGACTCCTACTGACTTCAGTGGTCTTGAAGCAGACTATATAAAATTTAAATATCTGATCTCTTGCCTCAGGACTGGCCTATAGCTGCTGATTCATTTGGAAGTAAAACACCCCCTAAGGAACAAAGCCAATTTTCATTGATTCATAGATTTTAAGGTCCAAATCACAAGCCAATGTTTTTTTCTTTTTCTTTTTTTTTTTTTTTTCATTACCCTTGCATTAAGTCCAAACTGTTTGACTAACTAAGGCATATCTGGTAAATCTAAACCTTTCCTTGGTAGCTTGTTCGGTGGTTAATCACTCAAACTGAAAAAAAATCTGTGCTCTATTTCTCATCTGAATTAGTTTGGTTATAACTTCCAGTCACGGGCCCTTGTCATTTCTTGACTAGAATAATGAGCACTTTTCTGCCTTGAGAGCCTCTCAATACTCTGTAATCAGTTCCCCTTCCAACCTTTCTAAGACACCATACAGCTCAGAAACCTCCAGTTTTCTGCTGTAAAATGCTTTTCCTGGCACAGATACTTTGTGTGGCAATTCTCGGCGTCTATTCCAAGTTATTTTTAGCTTTGTAAAATGTGGACACCAGACCCCTACAAATTTTTGGTTTAGTATTGGTCTCCTTAATTCTGCATACAAGGGCATCCTGAAATGTGTACAGAGAAAACATTCTGCACTTATTAGTCATACAAGCAACCTTCACACATGGAAGTCATCTCTCTGAAGCCAGCAAGTTTCATAAATAAATATTACTCCTGTAAGTAAAGATTGTAGGAGGGAGTGCTTTTTAGGAACTCCTCTTAGGACATCTTTCATTCCAAGGAAATGGAATATTGACTGAAAAAATCCCAAGTTCTTACTTTGGAGGTGCAAGAGTCTCTTCCAGGAATTCCTCAATCTTGTTAACATCTGTCTTGACTTCTCCATTAAAAGTCAAGAAAGGTGGGTGGGTCCCGGGAGCCAGATTATGTAGGTCAGCTGGCTTTCTGCAGAGAGAGAAAAAGTCATGAAATCACTAATCTTTATGGTCAGGTAGCTGCAAAGATATTTATAGTTCTTCCAAAATGAGTTTGCCCTTCTTTATTTTTTCTGTAGTTTGTGGTTGGAAGACTTTGAAACTACCTCAAGCACCCTGTTTAATATAAAAACATTCCACAAGTGAAAAAAACAAACCCAAACCTGAATCCCAACTATTCTGTTGTGCACCACAGGCTCTCTAGGCTAGATACAAATCTGATTGAAGTTGGTGGGGCCTTTCTATAGGGCAAACAGTGGATCATATAACTATTTTCAACTAAACTGAACAATTTTTACCTTTTCAGGTCAACAGTGGTGACATTGAACACAACTCCTTTGAGCCACAGGATCATGAAGAGACGCTGGGAGAATGGGCAGTTACCAATGCTTTCTCCATCTATACCAGCCTGAGGGATGGAAAGGGAGAAAAAATAGATTTCAGACTTGTTAGTCACTTATCTCACTCAAGATGGAAAATGGGATGGTGAAAGAAAAATAACCAGTTTAAAAATAACCATAAGTGCCTGTTATTTAATATAGTTTTCCGTCAGCACAAGAATGGAGTTACTTCAGGATTCAGACTTCACCAGGAGCTTGAGGAAGCAACCTAGTGCCTCTCCTGATGACAGCTGTGGGGAAGGAAGGTGTGTCCCTTGCTGATGGCAAGCAACATCCAGGAGATGGTATATTCTTTCAATTACTCTCATCCCTACAGGACTGCCTGCTTCATGGACATGCTAGAAAACACAGGACAGGTTTTCTGCTCTACTTAATCCTGTGGACTGCAGTTTATATCAGCTCAAAATCTGCTTCACTGTTTTACTATCCAAAATGTAGACTTTCAGATGTAGATTTAAACCCAGGCTCATTCACTCATTCTTGTCCACATTCAGTAAAGCAACAGTCTCAGACACAAACAGATTTAGACAGAAATCTCCATCCGAATCTGTCCAAGGTTCCAGGCAGATTTCAACCACTGCATTCAGTCTGTTCTTATCTCTCATACCTAATGAGTTGCCTACAAACCACTACAAAACAATAAAAAACTGCTAGTGTTAGCACTGAGGAAGCAGTCTATTTTTTCCTTTAAAAATTTATGGTCCTTAGCCATGCAAATTCTAACTTTGAGCCATGGAAGGATACAAATAACACTAGCTGAACTGAGCCAAAGCTGTGTCCAAGGACAACATCCCTCTACAATAATTATGCTTGTGGCCAAATCTTTCAGGACGATAATGGTTTTGATAGATTTCCATTTTAATTTGTGGTACCATTGTGTTTAAAAGATTCTTATAATCCTGGTGAAGCAACCAACCTTCCGTTGTTGACCCACATGGGTTGCATAACTGTGTTTTATGCACACAGTGTGTGTCTGAAAACGGCTGATGAAAGAGCTGAACAAATACATGCTCTTTTTCTTTGGAGAAAATATTATATTACTCTGTTCTCATAAATTTTATCTTATTAATATTCGAGCTCAGAGGTAGCATTTCTCTGTCTTAAATAAGGAATCACATCTAATTATTGCAGTTCTGTGACACTTTTACAGCACAAATAGGAACATTTTGAGATGTGTCCAGTTGCTACAAATTCAGGCTTTGCATGCAAAATGTTGAGCTAAAAGATTTTCTGGTAGGCATCGTGAATCTTTCTCAGGTCTTGAACACAAGGTTTGATGATTCTGGGTTTAAAACCAAATTTCACATCTCCTCTCTACCAAAATATGGAGACAGTGTGGATTCAAGGCCTGGGGACAACTCGTTGTAAAGCTTAGGGCTATGTAAAAAGTTTTTCTCTGGGTTCAGATTTAGTTTCAAACACTCAGACTCTAGTGTTATTTGGATATATGGGGGTACAGTTCAGCTGCAATTTTACCTGAAATTATGCATCTGCAAAATGCCTGGCACATGGACTACACAAGAATCAGCAAACAATGTGGGTGAAACAGCGAGGATGAGCGAGGGAAGATGCATTTTCCCATCTGCCTGAGGTGTGAGTAGCCTAGTTCTGAAAAATTTTATTAATTAAAAAGTTAACTCTGTCCTGCAATTTTCATGGTGAAACAAGAGTGTTATCATGGGAATACCAGGCACCACTACTGCAAAGTCACATTTATTGATTTGGCTTTAGCTTGTTAAACCATTGCCAAGAGCTTTTAGCTTGTTACCCTTCCTGGAAAGAGGTGAATGCTATAAGAGAAAACAGTGATATGACATCAAATTTCCCCTAGCTTTTTCACCATCTCAATCATAATCATATCCTTCATAGCGAGCTTGGCTGAGTCTACAAACATATATTACAAAACTAAAATTTTAAGGAAACCAGGCTGATAACTGAACTAGAGGGCAAAAGAATACAGACAGAGGGGCTGATTCTCATCTTACCTTCTCTGGATTTACTTTGGCTTATAAATTCATTCATTCTGATTCACTCTTCACCTGACTCCCTTCAAAGTTAGTGTAAAACCCTGGTTTGCCAAGTCCTGCAAATATTTTGTGGGCAAAGGGGTCTTATCTCACAATAACATGTAAAGCTCCAGCCCCTCTGCAAGTCTCCATCCCGTCCTCATCACCCACTTCTTGCTGCAAGTAAAAATTTCATCTTTTTTTGGGAAAGAATCTCAGAGCTACCATTTTTCCTGCTCCCTCCACAAAGGTTAAGGGTTACCCAGATCCACATCTTTTTACATGTTCTCTGTCCTGCAAGGCAATGGTGAAAAACCCCATCAAGACCAGAGAGGACTGAAATGAGACAGGGCAGCTGAATACCAAGGAAGAAACAGAAGTGAGGGGTCGTGTGAGGCTAAGGGATGGAGAAGTCTTTGGGATGGGAGAAAGATGTGAAGTCTGGAAGAAATAAGATTCATTTGAAGATCAAAAATAATATTAATTATGTTGGTCAAATGAGGCCTCCAACAGCCCCAAATGGTCAAAATATCTTCCCAACACTTCCAAAAGAGTGGGAAACATTAATTGCTAGAGACACATTGGGAATAGACAGAGGAAATTCCAGAAACGAAAGATAAACTAAAGAAAAAGTACGGTATGATCTCTGTTCAAAGCTCCTGGATCTGGAAGCCAGGCTCATGATTTGGGTGGAGACTGACTCATGGGTTTTGATCTCATGTGACTGGCATAACTGAAAACGCTACCACAAATCACAAGGCAAACTGGTGACAGAGGAGGGAACAGAATCAAAATCTCCCCAGCAACACAATTTATCCATTAAATTCAGCTCTTTTTCTGCAGAAATTATAGGCAAGGCTCTGTCGGTTTTGTGAATCCCTTCTCATTGCTTCTAACAGCAGTCAGTAATTCAACATTCAGCATTCAGAAAGAGCAAAACCTTAGCAGGCAATAGCTTCAAAGGCTTATCAGGGTGTCTCGAGATCACTTGTGAAGTCTATTAACTATCAGGGAAGAACAGAGAACTTCCCAGGCTTAGTCACTCTTAGCTTCAAAGAAAAACAGCTTGCTTAAAGCACCCTGGTAGTGCCTAAATACAACCCTATTATATATCTGGCCAAGGTTAAGGGCTCAGAAAGACAGGAATTAAATAATACCTTCATCAAGATCAAGAACTCAAACAGTGGCTGGAAAGAAAAGAACAGATAATTGACAAGCTAGAGAAACACCATTTATTCCTGCTGTTATTCACAAATGAGCACAAAAGCTTTCTCCCGTAGCTTCCCTGAAGCACAGCAAAAGTGATCAACCACTTATAAAAAGGAGCAAATTGATGATATATGCACTTCCCTGCCAGCAACACCGGATATTTCTGATTTAACGATTGCAACTAAGGGATAGAATTGAGGGTTTGTGGGCACAAGGATGAAGGAAATAGGGTCTTTCAAGTGCACTACAAGTCCCAAAGTTGCAAAAGGGTTTCAGAGCCTCCCCGTGGAGAAGGACCTCACCTGAAAAGGCAAAATCCCGGAGGGACTGCAGAAGATTTGAGGATTTGCTGGGCGAGACTCTTTGGTCAATGCTCATCCCACTGAAGTTTAACTGAGATGTCTAAGGAAAGTTCTCCTGGGCAGACAAGGCCAAGGTTGACATTCAGAAGTTGTATCTGCCTTGTTTTCACTTTGACTGAATCTGATGAATGTATCAATTTAGGTGGGATGAACTTGGACCCCACTAATAGAAAAGCCTGGAGTTTCTGGAGGCAGAATTTCTAGAGGATTATTTTGCTCCATCTTGGAAACACAATTTTCTGTTCCCATTGCTTCACACAAGCTTACTTTTATTAGTTTAGCTACTAAAAATGATTCTTTTCTACTTAGTTTTCAATTGTTTAGGTACTTCACACCAACTGCAAGGTCCTGCACTGGAACTCAGTATAATCCCATCAGGAAAGCCTCACCATCATACCAGCTGCTTTCCTCTATCTGAGAAATGGCAAGAATGAAGAAGATGTTCTCCTTTATTATTTATAAGGTGCTCCTCCTTAAATACTTCAGCTGTGTTTAATGAATTAATTAAACCTTAAAAGAAATATGTGTGCACAAGGTGGGGGGGTGTCCAGACACAGTACTGGAACAAATTAGGGAGGTTTTGGGGAGGAAAAAAGTCTTGAGTTATTTTTGAGCTTGTGCTAAGTATTTTGTAAAGTAGCAGTACTACTGAGAGCCTCCAACCACTGCACAGCACAGTTAAATGACATGACTTCTCAAGTTCAAGTTAATACTTTGCTATAAATGAAATAACTGGAATAAACTTCCTCACTTGTTCAAAAAATACTTCAGTTGGTATACGCACAGTGACTGTAATGCACACAGACAACTGTGTATTATTTTAACTAAGCTTACACAGGGAAAGAAAAAGCAAGTTTCATTTCCAGCTATTCCCAAAGTGTAGCAGCTTTGAAGACGTATACCATCATTAATAGTGACTAAGCATCTACCTTAAAAACGGCAGCTCTGGAAAGAATTGCAAATTGGAAAAGCACTGTGTTTTTTCCAGTAGAATAAGTTATTTCTTTTTACCTATTCTCCTTATTTCTTTCATTTTTCATCGCATTGAGGTCACTCTGCACAATGGTCCAGTGCTCTCTTAGACTCCGGGGTAAAGTAGGGAGATATTTTTGATGATTTCCCTTTCAAAAGAATTCTAACAAGTTAGCAAAAGCAGGCAGGATAATTCACCTCAATGTTTCCCAGTAAGGATTAAGGAGGGATTTGATTTCACGATCCTTACAATCAAAATCTAGACTCGCATTACACATGGTTACACCCTCTCCATTTCAAAATTGGGAAAGCTCCTGCCTTTTGACACTTACTCTCCTTACGCTCAGAACCCAAAGGGGAAGTGAAAATCCTATTCGAAACACAGAGCAGGCCAGGAAATATCCTATTTATTGTGCCATTAAAAAAAAAAAAAATCTGTCTTAGTAATTATACCACACACACAATAGCACAAATCTCCATTGTAGGGAAAAATCATTGGCTGCAACATGAGAACAGACGTGCCAAGGTATTGCTTTAGTAAGGATCTTTTTTTTTTCCCAGCTTCTCTTCTCTTTTCTTTCACAACTTCTTGTCTAAATGTAAAAGCCAGTAAGCTATTTGGAGTGCCACCAACAGCGAGGCAAGCTAAGAAGTGTGTGTTCATAGAGCAGCACTGGTAGGTCTCAAGTAAGAGGTAAATCTTGTAGCACAAGTCCTGTGTGTCACAGGACACTCTTGTTGACTGTGGCTCCAGTTCAGGAAAGCATTTAAGCATGTGCTGAAATACATCCCAAGTCAGAGGAAGTATATGCTTGACTTTAAGCATCTTCTTAAGTCCTGATCATTTCAATGGGACTTAAGCACATACTTAAGTACTTTCCTGAATGGACGCCTATAACAACAGTAATAAATTTGCTGTGCAGCATTTTAATTTCATTGGACTTTTTCTGAGATTTCATTTTGCCCGGAGAAGCTCTGAGCAGCAGCATTCCAAAGGAGGGCAAGCTAGAGCAGAAATATATTTCTAAGCACGCACACATGGAATGGACCATGTGCATATATGTCAAATAAAAATAGAGCATTAGCTAGAAAGACTGTCAGGGTAGTAACAAAACAAAAAGGAAGTGGTGAAATTCTTTAGCCAGCTCCCCAAAAGCCAGCCAAAATGTTGTCCAAGTCTGGCATACATACAGACATACATTATGGATGCACATAAGCTTAACTTGGTCTGCGCTGCTGGCCAATTTGAAAGGAGCTGGCTTGTTACACTCAGTTCAAACTGGCTGAGCAGCACGTCAGCAGAGTTGAGGATCTCCAAGGAGCTGCTGTTGCACTTCTCAGATCCCTGCAGTTTTGGGACAGATGCATTTGTACTCCCGAGACATTTAGGATTTTTAGGACATGGAATTACATGTTGGAGACCTCGTGGGTATCAGTAGTTAAGACAACAAATATTTCCTTTAGGTTTGGTAAATCATTATTTTCCAACTTCTGATATTCACATGAATGGCAGCATGGGAGGAAGGGATCAGTCATATAGGTCAGCTTCTTCCTCGGGATCAATTCATGAGAGCTTAGGATGTTCACGGTTAAAGATCAGTTGACTCGAGCTGGTCCATGTGCCTGGTGCAGAGCAGATTCATCTGCCACATGAGCTGTGTTCCTGGTATCAGGACAGCTACATGCACAGTGATCAACCTGTACAAATAAGTCTCATTTTTCCTCACGGGCTCTGTTAGAGGCCCTGCATTCCATACGTTCTCCATGAAATATGTTTTGCTTTAAATAAACTTTGTGATGCTTCCAATCAGCCATGTGCAGTTTGGATTTAAGAAACTGTAGACTAGACACAGGTAAATTGTCTCATCACGTGAAAATGATTTGTGCATTTCCATCACCTCTTTTCCTTTTAAAAAACTAAAAGTGCACGGCTTGACAAATATCAACAGAGTGAAAAGCACAGAGTGGCCCGACACTAGGCGAAGAAATTATTTTGTTCTCATGTGTATCTGTAGATTCCCTTACTTAGCATTGCATGTGTTCAGTTTAACAGTACATAATAAAAGGAAGTAGGAGCTATAATGAAACTTCCTACACCAAAATATACGCATATATATACATACAAATTATATACAATGTTCCAACGTGCTCTGCTAGGAGGAATTTCTGCATATCAAGTCCGATTTAAACATGGTGATGTGTAAGGGAGAAGCCCCTGCCAAAGAGTGAGTTATTAAATAACATCAGCAGTATTGTAGAGACAAACCATATATAGCACATCTTTAATTAATATTCTTTCACTGTCAGCAAAATACCAGCTAAAAGATGGGTGGTAAATGCAGGCTGACATTTTCAAAGTTCCTAGCAGTTTTAGATCCTATGAGACAATTTGAAGGCAGCTGACTTCTCACAAGTATCAAGTCTCCGCACTTGGAAAATCAGGCCAGGAGCCACCCAGAAAGAACAGCTGAGTTTAAAAGTCTTAGTAAGAATTTTCGAGATCCGCTTTGGGAATATCCCTGACTGTGAGCTTCTTGGGCAACTAGGCAAAAAATTCATGTGAAAATGTTGAAAAAAGTCTTCATTGGAAGAACATTCTTTTGAGGAGCACACTTGACATTTAACAAACACCTGGTGGAGATGTCCCATGCATGGCTTTTGCCATGCCCCCTAGGAAATAATGCCTGGCATCCTGGTCTTCAGCTACCCCTCAGAGTCCAGGTGGAGGAGAGGCAGGGTGCTGGGACCATGCAAAGCCATAACAGCACAGGGTCCCAGCATGCAGCTCGGCCAGGACTCACAGGGCTCCTGACTGCCCCACAGCCCACCCACCAGTCAAAATGTCCTTTCAACGTTACTGAGATTGTTTCAGTTTCCCTTCTCACAGAAAACCCACAGCTTCTGCTCAGTAACACCATGAATGTTTTAAAATGTGCTTTTTAGAGCAATTTGGAGCAAAACCTTGAAATTCTTCACAACCCAAAATTACCATTCTCATCACAGCTCACATTAGCAGATTATGCACAAATCTTAGTGGACTGGATATATATGTTTCTTTCTTGGCTTGATGGAAAAATAACAATCATCCTTAGACTTCTTTCTGAGCCTTTTCCAACCTAACAAAGCAATTGTGCTTCCATCCATTTACCAGTATCAGAGCATGGGATCCCGTGTACCCACATTAGCCATGGGATGCAACCACAGAGAAGAGCTTCTAAAAGCTTTGGTTTTTGGGCACCCATCAATAACTTGTGAGTGAGATGCCATAAGAACAAGAAAAGAACTCAAGGTATTCCAGATATATAAGCCTATCATACAGAAAGATACTGGGACAAATGATTGAATAATAAAGTCACAAGCACATGTGGAGAAGTAAAGTTGATAAGAAAAGACAATAAGGACTTACTTATCAGAAGCAAATGACATTAAATCAATCAAATTTTGTTCTCTGACAGGGAATCCAGCACAGCAGTTAAGAAGGAAGCAGCAAGTATCTGGAAGCTGACTTCTGTAAGTTTTCTGACATAAGGTCCAAATTGTATTTTCATAAACAAAACAGGGAAATGGGACCTGCATGAAATCTCTGCAAAGTGCTTGTATGAGTGGTTGAAAAAATACTTATGGAATAGTAATAATCAAGTTTTCTGTTAGTCTTGAAACACATAACATATAGAGGCAAGTAATGTAAAGGTCTATGACAAGATGAGTCATATTTAATGTTTCCATTAGCAAAACAGAGGAAGGAATAGACAGAACCCTACAAAATTTCCTGACAGCAACAAGCAATGAGAAATTATTGGTATTTCCCAGGAGAGGAATAGGCTCCAAAGTGATGAGAAGTTGGAACAAAGTGTCTGAAATTACTTAAATGGAATTTAGGAAAGTAAATCTCAAGGTATAAGACGTTAAGAACAAAATCTAATGTACAAATACAGGATGGGCAATAGCTGGTGAGGCTACAAGGGTGAAGCAAAGGAGGTTTTATGTCAATTACAAACAATATGAATCACCAGCCTATGTGTCTACAAGCAACAGCAACAAGATAATGTGATGTACTTGTGATGTTCTACCACTGCATAACAGTCCTCAAGCACGCTGAAGACCGTTTTACAACGAGGATGCCGGTCCATTGTTGTTCGTGACCACAGAGGATAGGATTAAGTATTTTGCTTAATTTGCAACAATAAAGCTTTAGGGGGGAAAAAAAAAAATCCAATGTAATTATAGGACTAAGAAACACAAAGCAGGCTTTCTAAGGAGGTTGTGTAATCTGCATTAGTGGAGGCTTTGAAGAAATCAAAAGAAAAATAGTTGGTAAACACAATCCCTATCTGTTTTGTCCTGCTGCAGAGTGGAGAAGGTACATAGGATGTTTAAAAATCCTTTCTAACAGTGTATATTGGTGACTCTGATGCTAAAACTGTTCTTGCTGTCAGTGCTAGATGCTTGGTGGCACATACTTTTGCTTTTCTCTGACCTGCACATGATGAAGTCTGGCCCCTGTAAGTCAATGGGAATCTTGCCCGTGACTTTGATGGGTTCAGAATTTCGCTCATAGGTTTAATGGCCAGAAGGGACAATTATAATAATCTTTCCTGACCTTTTGCATAATACAAACCATAGATTTCACTCAGCCTGTAGCCAACATCTTGTGGTTGAACTAGAACATATGTTTTGAAAGGTTTTTCAGGGTAGACATGTCCTAGAGTGGTAGTAAAATTCCCTCTAGTGGCATATGTTTGCATAGCAGGGTGAAGTTCTCACTCCATGGACGTCGACTGTGAACATCCCACTTGTAGGATTCTGCTGGAGGTAGCTAACTGGCCCCATCACTTAGATATGTAATTTTCTTCTCCTTATCGATCAGTTGCATTTCTGTATGTGGGCTTAAGTGACTGAAGGAACCTTAGTCACAGGATCTGGGGAGTCAGGATACAGTAGTACTGTGAAAATCATCACAATTTTAGCAATAGTCAATGGAGATGCTCAAGCAGCAGCTACTGCTTGGTTATCTTAGATACAACGGTGTACTTCACAGGAATAGGTAAGAACTTTGAATAAGAAAGCCAAAAATCCTTTTTTGAGACAAATAAACTTGTCCTGCAACATATTCATACTGGATGGCTGTTCCTGCCCTGCATCTACAGAATGCAGCTCCTACATTTTTGAAGCTTATGCCTGTAGGGTCATATTTTGGTTTTGGCCTTTTGGTGTCACACCTATTAATGGATTATACTCTAATACGCGTGATCTAGCTCCATAATGGTCAATATTCATATAAAACATTCCCACTAATGACAAATATTCCACTGACTTCAGTGAGAGCAGAGTCATACTTTGGATTCAACACTTTCTTTCTAATAAGTGATTAAAACCACAAGTGGTTTTATGGGTTCAGGAAAAAGAAACTGGAAGTGAATCTGGTTGAGCTATTCACAAAGCACCAATTACAATAATTTCCAATACTGATGATTCTATATTCTGAGAGCTGATTAGATATGTAAAAAAAAAAAAAAAAAATCATCCCCACAGGAAACCTGTAGAAAATAAAATGAGAGATGGATCATTGTTCAAAGTTGTCACAGGCAATGCAAATTATAGCCAGATTATTCCAGTCCCTAGTAGACATCAGGTGCAAATGAAAGAGTTGTTTCTCCAAAGCAAGCTCTATGCAGAGCTCCAGTTCCCATTACAGCACCAGAATCCTGCACACAGTTTTTCTTGTAAGAATTAAATCTGTGCACATCTGGAATTTGAATGTCTGTTAAAAATCTCTGAGGCGGGGACAGTAATCTGGTCATATAATATATTCTGCAAATGTTGATGAATTGCAGCCAAATTTCCATGCCTCTAAGCAGCATATCAGACTAACAAATAATAACAGCAGCCAGGTGCTGAAAGTTAATGCTGAACCTGAAATCAGATCCAGGGCTGAATTATTTATTGAAATTCCATGACTTTATTTGCACTATTAGAAGAGAGTCACTTGCAGGCACTGCAAAGAAAGGCTTGAATGGTGGGGGCTGCTGCTAAGGGCATTTATCACAACAGCAGCTGACCCAAACATAGGCCATAATCTACCCTCAATGCTCTCATCTTGTATCTCATTTAACATCATGAAAATAACATTCATCAGTGACTTTAAATGGCATGAAAGAGCAATCGGTAAAGTCTCAGCAGTGGCCAGGACTCGGTCCTTCTAGATCCTTCAGCATCTCCCAAGTTAATGGTGCTGCAGAGGGTATGAGAGAAGCTTCATCCCGAGATACAATGAATGTTTACAACTTCCACTGCAAGCAGATCAAGTTGCATTGCAAAGGAGCAGCACATCGCAGGCTCAAACTAGTCTTTGGTTTGATGTTTCCATCTCATTACAACTTTCCAATGCAACCTTCAATAATACCTTATGCAAAGTAATTATTTGTCAATCCTATATTACCAGCATTTGGACCAAGCCTTACTGCCATGAGAATACAAATGCAATACAAACAGTTTTCTGGTTCTCAGCTACTGACAGAGAAATCATTACAGAATTTAGTGTTTAGGGGATATTGCTTCACCTTTAACATTTTCTTACCTGCCAAAACTGCTGTGTTTGTTCATCTGATCATTTACACAGACATGCGGTCAAATGTAGCCGTTAAAGGGGCGTTACACTACAAGGTACTCTTTTCTGATAGCCATCTACAAAGCAGGGGAATGTGTCACACTCTGAGTATTTCATTCAACAAGAAACAGAGAGGAAATTCTGAGTTTGTAAATGTAAATACCTGCAGAGAAAGCCAGCCTAAGACATATGCACAAACAGCAAGTTAGCGTTCTTTGTGGCTTGTGACGTTCCTTCTGAAATTAATGTGTGATAAATGTAAACAGAAAAACATCATTGGGTCAGTGGGTGGAGTTTGGATTTCATTTCTTGTCTCCTCACCATCTCGGTGCAGGATGATTTCTTAAATCTCTGTGTCTGTATTGTCTGGGTCAGTTTGAAATGCTCCAGTGATACTGCTTTACAAACTTCCCATAGGAAATTAGGGTGACAATTTTCTCAGAACTTATTTTACCTTGATGCTGCACTTGAATTTCCTCTAATTTCATTTTATACTGTTAACTAGAATTAGAAAAAAATACTTAAGTTTAATTTGATGCTTTTTATTAAACAAATTCTTACCTTTCTTCCCTTTATACAAAAATCTTACTGAATTATGCCATTGCAATTTCCCTACCACCTCTTCAACTCTTTCTGTCCTCTCACTTCAGGACCCTTGGCCATGGTGTCTAGTCCCATTATTATTATCATTGCTCCAGAGTCCTTATCTCACTCAGGTCCCTCATGCTTCAAGTGGACCACTGTCCAAGAAGACCAGCAGTGACCCCAGCAGAACTCTTCTCCAGACTGTTCTTTCCTATCATACCTGTCTCAGAAGCAATCGGTAACCTTCTCCCCAGATTTCTCTTGCTCACTCTCTTCCTCATCCAAAAATAATTAGTTTCTTGATTTCCTTTCATTTCACGCCCCTCACCTTTCAGCCACATACTCTGTTCACTGTCTTCACCAACCAAGCCAGTGACAGCAACACTGAAATCTCATTCCTTCTTCCCCTGACTGTCCACTCTATTTGTCTGACATTGTCACTCAGCTGCCTTACTCAAATTAAGCAAATCTCATTTGCTACAGTAGAAACAGAGTATGACAAAGGGATCATGTCCTGTAAGGCCCCTCATCCATTTATCACTAAGTTCATAAGAAGGTGACACCTCTCTGAAGACAGACTCCAAACAAACTCTCTAAGTCAAATCTTTTTTCTGCTTCCCTCTGGCTTCACAATCCTTTCATGATCTGAAGCACTGTGGACCTAATCACTGTTTGGCACCCCTACAAACAAGTTCTTTGTCACAGTTCTTCCTCTCTCAGGTTTAACAAAATACACACAAGATATCATCTGAACCTTCTTGGTCCTAGTGTCTGTTCTACAGGAAAACATTCACTTAATGGTCGTTAAAATTTGCTGTTAGAATTTAATCTGAAGACTCAGGTTTGGGCTGATAGAGGTGGATTTTGTGCTGTGATAGGAGCACCTTGTAATTCCTATGTCATGCTTGTGCTTCAGACCTAGATTTTATTCTAGATGGATTAGATAGAGATTTTGTGCTATCAGTTTACAATCTTTCTAGTTTTCTACACCACTTACATATTTTTTACATTTACAGTTTTATATTTTTTTGTTTGCAGATTTATATTTTTGACAAACTATTTTATATTTCCAGGTTTATTTTATATTTACAGTTTGTCATGTTAAGAAGCATGGTTAATCTGTTTCCCAAAATGGTTAATCAATTATAATTCACACCCTGCCACCTTCTAGTGCTGTAGTCTAAGACAAGAAATGGTGTCTAACCATGATATCTAGGGAAGGGCAGACTCTAACCCTGCTTCATTTAAGAAGTTTCCCTGGCAGCCTTTTGGTTTATCCTGCACTCAGGCTGGGAGAAGGCAGCAGTTCCCAGTTGCAGGCTGTGGGAGAGCTGCTGAACTGAACAACTGCAATTTACAGAATGCTATCTGGATTCCATACACCAAGAAAAACTTGTTGGAAGATCCAGGTTAATAAAGTAATTGGGAAATTGGCATTTGGTGAGAGAATTTCTGAACGTTTTGTATACATTTGTGTACAGCTAGACCCAATTCACTCAAGTGCCTGAATAAATTCTGGAGAAGTAGATATTTTTTTCATGTTTACTTGTAATTCTTTCTGAAATTGAGATTTATGTTTTTTCTATTATTGTGAACAGAGGAATAAATTCACACTTCCAATGAAGAGCTCAGCATCAGTCAGCACAAATACCCTCTTTCTGATAGCATGTCACAACTTAATTGCTACTGGCTGCACTCACTTCCAAAGCTCTTGGATACAGCTTTAAAAGAATGATAAATAATTATTTATATAAATAACTTAAAATAAATATAATATTTAAATAGATTTTAAAATAGGTTTAAGTGTGAAGAGCCCTTCTTGCCCATGGAAGACTTAGCAAGGTACTGCAATCTCTGCAAACAGGGCTGGGAGTGGTGGCCAGGGTCAGAGGAAAGAGGCATTTCCTTCCCTTGGAAACAAAAAATCGACATATCAAGGTTTGTCTCTTGGTCAGGGGCGTGGGACTGTGCTTCCTTTGAGTTCCCCTCCTGGTCACATCCTTCCCAAGGCTCTCCAAGGTTGGACCTGAGTAGATGTCTACAATCAGTACTTCTAAAAATTATTACTATCATCCTTGTAGAACCATCTGTCTTGAGATAAACCTTGAAGCATCAGGCCATCAGGCTGAGGTTACTCTCAGCACGGTAAAAGGACGAAGCGTACCCACAGACAGACGTCATGGGGCTGTTGGTTTCAATGTACCTTCATGGACAGGTAGATACTTCCCAATCTGAATCAAGTCTTCCCACATGCATGTCCATCTGCCTTTATTACAGACTGAATAGTGAGAGTAAGACTTAGGGGGTGTTTAGAGAAATATGTACTCGGAGATGAACTAAATCCCAAAAGATTCCATTCATGCACTCCAAGGAGATCATCCTGGCTCCATCTTGGAGCAAGGTGAGTGCTTAATGCAGAGGAAGCAAAAGATCATTTTTGAACCTCAGACAAGACCCAGCTCTAGAACTGGATCTAGAGCTTAACTAGGGAACATGGATATCTTTTGAAAAGGAAAACAAAACCAAAAATTCAAAGTTAGAGCACCTCAGTACAAGAAAGGGCAACTCAGTAAATCAGGGCAAAAATACTATTCCTTGTGAAACAGCATGGGCAAGTCAACAGTCAAAGATGAAAAGTACATTTAAATGATCCAAATGCTAGTGGAAGTCTGAAAAATGGCCTAATAATGAAGACTTTTGGAGCACTGGATCCTTTTGGCGTGTCCTGAACATATAAAAGACCTAGGGACAGAAAAGCAACTAAAACTGCCTTTCTGAGAGATCCTGTAACCTGCAAGAATATTCCATGATTCATCACCTCTTCATCCAGGAACAGGTTTGATAAAATACCATAACTAAAATAAACAAACGAGACAGGTCTCCAGCTGCACACTGAATCAGCAGCAGTGGCTCATCACAAAACACAGGGCAGTGAAAGAAAATAATTTCCTCCCATGATATGCATTCGTATCTGTTTGAAGCTGCCCATTCAGCAGCTAAAAGCAAAAGGAAAGCAGGAACACAACGTGCCTGTTGACCCACACAAATTGAATCACAATCTAGAAAAACACCGGCAACAATAGCGATGATCCATCGGGGCCGGTTTCTCTGAATTCCATGTGTTTCAGACAATACACAGGTACAGACACACACCAGCACCCAACACACATCAATAGCTGTACACGGTGAGTGGCAAGGTTCAGGATGTTTATTTGGGTGTTAAAATGTGATGGGAGGACAAGTGTGATGATTGATATCGAGAAGCACCTGCCCAACCTGAGAATTAATTCAGAATGGTAGCCTGGGGTGCAGAAAAGAGTGTGGCCAGTGGGGTGAGGGAGGATCTCCTCCCCTTCTACTCTGCACTAGTGAGTCCAGTTCTGGTCTCCCCAGTTCAAGAGGGACAGGAAATACCAGAGAGAGTCCAATGATGAGCTACGAAGATGATGAAGGGACTGGAACATCTCTCTGATGAGGAAAGGCTGAGAGCCCTGGGGCTGTTTAGCCTGGAGAAGAGAAGCCTGAGAGGGGATCTTATGAATGCTTACAAATCTCTGAAGGGTGGGTGTCAAGTAGAAGAGGCCAGGCTCTTTTCAGCTGTGCCCTGTGACAGGACAGCTAGAGAAGCTGCTGGGCTATACAGATATGAAAACGAATTTTGGTGCAAATGTTTTGTAGGAAATGAAGTCAAGAGGCAGAGATATGGCATGACTTAGGCAATGACAGACAAAAAGTCTGGTCTATTCTATGATGTACTATGTACTATTCTATGATTCTATAATAGAAACGCTATTGGCTTCAACCCAGTCAATCCTGATTTGAAAAGATCTGAGCAATATAGCAACCAAGCTAGGAGTACCCTGAAATACTGGAGTCCTTCCTCAATGGAACTTATATATCACATTTAAAGGTGTTTAAACAAAGCTAGTAAAACTATTTTCCTTACAGTATAAATGCTGGTACCCAGATTACTGGTAAACCTTGTAAATTTGTTAACCTTCATACCAATGCAGAAGGCTAGTACACTAGAAGAGGAGACTTAATGCTGATGACCACACACTGCCTTACCCAAATAAGCTTGGAAGAGACATAAACTGTGGTGCCCACCATCTACTCTGAATGCTTGAGAAATGCAAGATCCATAACACCCATGCTCAGGCCGCTTCCAGGGTGACAAATGAAGAATGTCAGAGGCTACACACACTGTACATGTCTGCTCTGTAGGGTGCCTACACCTCTCAAATGTGAAAGGCTTGGCCAGTTTCATGACCAAGGATGCAAAAAAATGTTATTGTCAGTCCTGGGAGCACTAAACAGGTTGAACCAGATGTTTCAGTATCATTATTCTTCCTTGTGCTTTCCTCTATTACTTCCTCTTTACCTAGAAAGTTTTGCTGAACATAAGAAAGATTTTGTATGGAAGCCAAAAGCTGAGTCCATAATACCCAGTACAACACTTAGACTTCTCCAGAAACAGAAATTAACTTTGTACCTTCCAGACCTGACTGTGATTTCTACTCATCATAAAAGTACTTTTCAAGGGCAGTCTCTGAGTCAAATAAATCACAGAGCCTGTATTGTTACAATGGGTTAAAAGGTTCCTACTGAGTTCTCTCTCCCAGTTTGTAAAGCCATTATTGGTTTTGATAACCCTGAAATTCTGAAACTGAAATCGCTTTTCTTATCAGAGTGACTCTCCTATGTAAAAACCACAAAAGCCTTAATAGTTGGGAATTACTGTTTGTACCAGGAGTAACATTTTTATTATATCTTTTTTTAAGGCTGCACTACAGCGGTTCACCAAAATCCAAACCAGGGTTAGTTTGAAATCACCTTTCAGCAGAGGTAACTTAAAAAAACCCTAAAACAACAAAAAAACCAGAAGAAAATGCACAAAAAGAAATCCCAGGGCACATAAAAATCTTGTACCTGGGATAATTTCCAGGATAATTGTGTCCAAAGGAGAGGAAAACAGCAGCTACACCCTCCTGAGGGCAGTGACTCCCGGATTTTGACAGAGCACACTGAATCAGCAGGATGACTGTCTGTCCTGGGCAGTCAGGCTCTCTGGCTGACCGATTCATTCAGAGGTAGTAACTTTGGTGCCAAACCTTGCTATAGCTTTTTAACATACTCCTAATAGATACCTAAAAGTCCTTGAAATGAGACCATTGGGGATGATAAAGGGTTCCTCGCATCTCTGCTGCTCCAGGAGACAGTGAGGATCTAGGATTAACCTCGTTGTGATAATCCTCTATCAAGAAATGACCATAAGGGACCCTACAAATAATTTGATGCTGTTAGTCCTTGAACCATACCTTGGCTGATACCATATCCCTGAGACATTGCAAATACACCACCACCGTCCTGGTGATGCACAACGCTCAGCTCCCAACAGAAGGAAGAGGCTGAGAATGTTCAGTGTGTTTTATGCCTTCAGCTGGCAGATGGGCATAAGTTCAATGTCTGAATCAGAGCATGTGGAAGATCAAGGCCTTTGAGAGGTCTCTCTTGCAAGCATCTTCATGTTTTCTGTAGCTGGGTGTTGGGTGTGACTGCAGTTGAACACTTTGTGAAGTAAAGCCTTATACCTTCTAAGCAAAAGCTCTTGCACACCCAAGCTGATGAACACATCCAGAATACTAATCACTCCATACCACAACAACAACCCCTTCCAGAAATAACTGTCTGCCAGCTCACTACACATGATGATACTACTGTATTTGGATTGTCAGAAATATGGATTAACATACATCTTCTTATAGAGTGTTTCTAACACAGGGAGATTTTTAAGATGAAATGTACTTTGGACCACTCCTGTGGTTTGTTTGCTTTCTAACTACACCCGTTCTGACCAATGCAAATAGACAGTCTTGTTTGTTTCATGTTTTGTTTTCCATGTATACAACGTATCTCTGTTCAAATTAACTTTCCAGATATTAGGCACTACTCTAATTCCGAAATGCAAGGAGTGTAAATCCAAACAGCTGTTTCCACTGCAAACAGAATGAAGCCATAAATGTTCTGTGATCCTTCCATATAGATATTAATAGTCTGCATTACTGCATGTAAAAAGAGCACCATTTCAGTTTAGTCATTATGTCTGAGTATACAGGTGCAAGACTGCCAGAAAAAGCTAAATATACCTTCCATCGGGGTGACATTCGTACAGAGGCACTTTGCTTTTCCAGCACACAAAGAATTAAATTTAACATCGGTTACAAGAAGCTGGGTTAAGCACAGAGCAAGAGCGACCTCCCAGTGCTCACTTCCCCGAAGCTGCTGCTGCCAGCATCTCGTGCTACAGCATATCAAGCCTTTTCCTCTGGCAGCCTCTTCCAACTCCTTGTCAAACAAGTTTAGAGAGGGAATTGCTGCTGGAGAGTTTCAGTGTGTTCACAAAAGGCCTGCTTACACAAAGGGCAGATCTGGCCAAGGCTGAGCCTTCTCCCTGGCAGACCTCTCTGCTCCTCAGCTCTGCCCATTCTCAGTGTTGGTCCGCCTGTGTTCTGCCCCAAATTTGGGGGGTGGTTACTCTCAGTCAAGCATCTTGCAAGAATAAACACTCATTCACGAAGAAATATCTCACAGATTGAGGTTACAGCACCCTTAGAAAGAGAGTAAAATCAGTGGGGCTGATAACAAATAGGTGTGATAAGCACCTAACCTGTCCCTGCCACGGCAGTTGGGCTGGCTGTGTCCTGGTGGTGCCCAGCCTATCCGCACAGCTCAGGAGACATCTCACCTGCATTAGGTTACAGCATGGCTCTTTTGTTTACAATCATCTCTTTACTTGTCTTTCTAAGGCTCCTGCTCTCCTGGTTGTTAAAGAGAAGAAGGAAATAGAGCAATTGTGTAACACCTTTCTTTTTTTAACCAGAGACAGAAACTGCTTTTATTAGAGACTCGACGGCTGGTGAAAAACAGCCCTTTCTGGTTTATTTGTGCTTGTAGAAGACAGAGTTTTCTCCAGGCTACATCTACTGCCCTAGATTTTTCTCACTGATCTTGGTGTTTTCTGTCTCTGTGTTCACTCAAGGACGCAGGGCAGAACTTTTTCTCCTTGAGTGAAATATTAGTGCCAGGAAAATCAAATGATGAAATGCTCATTGACCCCAACATCTCCTGTTGTTAGAACTTCCTCAAGTACAGTCCAGTATATTTAGATCTGCCCCTTTTCCCAGCATCCTATAATCATCCAGAAGTTGCCACCTTTCAGTTCCTGTTTCCAGTCTTAAAACAGACAGATCAAGTGCCTTCTCCTTTGCAGACTCTCCTAGATCAGTCTTCCTCTTAATCTCCCATTATTAATATGCTATTCTTTCAATTTTATTCTCCAGCAAGTTTTCACCTGTGCACATTTCTCTTATATGCTCCTATTTTTCAACTTTTAGCTCCTCCCTTGCTTGGCTATTCTTCTCTTATTTATTTTTCAACTTCTGAGCTGTATAACGTAATATTCTGGTTATACGCTTTACAGCTTTTTAGACCTTTAATTAAATTAATGGCACCTTTCCAAAACATCAAGAATTGCAGTTTTTCAACCTAAATGGAAAGCTTCCAGGAAGATACCAATTAATTCTTTTGCTCCAGTTCTGCAAATGATGAGCTTTATGTGAGAGCGTCTGCAATTCTGTCACATGCATTATGCAGGAAGTCACATTACTAAAAATGTTCTTTCTGGAGTTATAAATCTTCAGGTGATGGCATGGCTCAGTTGAAGGCAGTGCAAATTTTTTTCCACTAACTTACAGATCCAGAACTTTACACAATGAATCTGGGCAATGACCTTCAGTTTAACAGCTGATGCAGTCAAAGAGCCATATATCAGAAACATCCATGTCAGCCTCAATAAAATAGTGTGGGCACTAAAACAAATCACTGGTTAAAGGTTTGCATTCCAGAATACATTTGTGATGACAGAGAGCCAAAAAAATCCCATGAGCCTATTTTGTAGCCCACAAACATCTCCATTAAACTCACTTTGGTAGAAACAACTTGTAGAGGAAAGGTATCAGGATGTATGGGCTCATATAGGTCCTTTTTAGTACACTAAGCTCTACTGGGCAGTTATGAACCAGGAATTCTTGTAAAATCAGTTTGCTAGGGAAAAAGTCCTTGCTGCTGGCTTGGTCATAAAGGCTGCACCTGAACCGACTGGTTTTGGAAGATGAGTGACGAGGCCGTGTATACACATCATGGGTATGGCTGACATGTCAACTTACAGCCCAAAATATCCATCAGGGAGTACAAAGCAATTATATACCCTCAACTTGACAGAAGGGAGGGGCTGGAATTTGCTTTCCCAATCATTTTGTACTCTGTTTGCAAAGGGCCTGATGCAACTCCCACTTAGTAATAATAATCTTACTGATTTACAGTGACGGTTTAGGCTCAGAGAGACTGAACACCTGTATTTCATATCGCCATGGTAGATTTCAGCTTCATCAGAAACAGAGGCTTTGAAACCTGCTCTCATCATCAAAAAATCTGAGCTCTTCACTGGGACAGAGTTTGCATGAAGTTGGCTACTAATAAAGTTCTGTGTGTGATGGGTTTGAACTGTGCCACTGATTTTAATGGTAAGATGCTCATAGCCCAAGAACAACAGAGGTACCCAATTTGAAACATTCTGAAATCCAGCTGAATCCATTCAGAATCCATATAACAGGTGTACTTATTTTTTCTATATTTTCATTAAATCTTTTTCTGTTCTCAGTTACCAATGTAAAAATCAGAATGAGCTTCAGGGTGAGGAAACTGAGAATGAAACTGATTTATTTATCTTATTTTTTTAGGAGGAAAAAAAAAAAATACTGCAGGAAGTAATCATAAGACTGCCAGCTTGTCTCAGTTCTTTCTGTTTTCTGATGTTAGCGATTCAGACCTGACAGCCTCTGCTGAGGTACCAAATCATGGTACCCCTCAGCTCTTCATGTTCTCTTCCCAAAACTAGAGGAGGAATTTCAGGATTCTTAGAGAAAAAGCCTAAAGTTAGTACGTTGCAGGCAGCAGGCTAAGAATAACAGGACAAACTCACGAGGAGAGGAATAACAACAAAATACAGGAACACTGACTCTCCCTTCACAACATTACCTAATTCTAATGTCACGAAGAAGAAAGCAGTGTGAACGTGTGTGCAGGAGATAACAGGCTGTCAAAGCACCGCTTCCGCTCAGTGCCAGAAAATTAAAGTTTGATTATTCAGTAGAAGCCGAGCTGATCCGAGAGTCACACCAGTGTCCAGTTCACAGTCCAACTTACCTTCACAAAGAGCTCAATTTCAGGGTCCTTTCCTTCCCCATTAGCAGGAATAGAGTCTGTCATTTTTCAACCCCAAGGCTACCAGCTGATCTCCTGCTATTAAGTGGCAAAAGGAGGTTTCAACTGCACAGCGGGTAGGTCTCCCAAACAGCTCTCACAAAGCTTTTAAAACATTAAAACATCACTTGTAATGAGAAAGCTGGAAAGCAGCGGAGAAAATAGTTTGTGGGTTAATAAATAAATAATAACCATATAAAAAAAAAAAGGAAAAAAAAGAAAAAGAAAAAAGGCAGGTGTCAGAGAAGAGGTCCCTGTGCCGGCTGTGGAGTTCTTCAGAGCAACAAGTGCTGCTGTGCTCTGGTACAGTATCCTCATCTGTCAGAGCTGCAGTTCTCACTGCCTGCCCAAAATAGCCCAGAGCATAAAAAAGAGGGTGGGGTTAACTCACAGGGGAGGAGACAAGCTCTTGGTACCTAGGGCAGGAATAGTCTCTGAGCAAATGATTCTGTTCTTCCCTGTTTTCAGTGTTTCTGTTGTTCCCTCCCTTATTCTACAGCTGGGAGCACCAGGGACAGGGGAAGAGGGAAAGTCCCCAGCAGGTTGGTTTCACTGCTTTAAGCAACATTGATGTTTTCTCTTTATTTTCCAGAAGGTGTTTGTCCTGCTTCTAGCTGTTCAAAATCCTAATATTGTTGTTGTTAAAAAAGGTAAGAAAAAAAAAGAGCTAAATTTCTTCACCCTGTGCATGGGCTGTTGCATCAGTGCAAGGAGTGTGCAGAAAAGCAGAGCTTTGCCTCCATGAAAGCCCCTGTGTGTGGTACAAAGTGGTACAGAAGCTGAACCTGAACACTTAGGTGAGAAAAGCACCAGTGGTGCTACCAGTCCTGGTAAAGTTCAGGAGCAGAGGAATGGGAACAGGGTTACAGAAGAGAACAAAGAGCTTCAGGGCCCTAGGAATATATAAAATATTTGGGTCTCATAACTATTTCTCAGTGTGTCCCTTGGGGTGCTGGTTGTAGAGGTGGGACAGAAGAGTGATGATGTGCTGGGGTGGAGTAAGGAAGACAACTTCCAAGGACCTCAGCCTGCTATTGACATATGGTTGTCATCTATACTCCCTTCCTTCACCCTGCATTCCTTGCATCTCAGAGGTCACCACACAGCAACCCTAAGCAAGAAGTGGCACACAACAGAAAGGCCTCTAAAAGGCATGGAGGGAGGGAGTGATGGCACAGGAGAGGAAAGCAGATAAGGGAGTTGGGTGGGACCTCTTATTGCCATCATTGCCTGGAGGGACTTTGAGCCCTCCTGCCCTTAGGAAGCCCCTTCCTGCACCTCTGCTCTCTGCTCCTGCTTTGGGACCACCACATCTCCGGCTTGCAGGCAGGTTTGGCAGCTCGCACTGCCAGCCCCCATCAGTGTCACCTTCTTCTGACACAGACAGGCCTTTTGGGTACAGTTTTGCAATAATCAAATACTTGCCTTTCATGAAAGCCCTCTTAGCTCTGTGCTTTTGTGGTGATCTTTAATTCCCTCCTGGGACCTATGGGCCTTTGACACTGGAGGAGCCAACATCTCCATGGCTCTGTGGTTAAGCTCTATGAGGACTTCCCACAACAGCTGTTTCAGATGCACTCCATGAAAGCAGTGAAATGGTTAACAACTAAATCTCATTATGCTGCTGTAACTGTAATTACAACATAAGCAACATTCTAATTAGTGTAAAAGTGTGCTTATGGTTTTTAGATCTAATTAACTCTCATTCAAATAACTGGAAGGTTAACTATAAGAGAATTAAGAGTTATTACTCCTTTGATTTCAAATTTTTCTATGTAATTTTTAGACTAGGCACATTAATTACCAAACATTTATAGTATAATTATTCTTAGGCCTACTTCCAAGGACATAGGCTAAGTGTACTTACATGTGGTGAAAAGAATAATTCCATTGTAATTATATATTACAGTTATAAAAGTCTGCTAAAAACATACCTATAGTCACAGTATCTCTAAAATGCACTCCCAAATAATATATTACCAAGCTTAAATATGATTATAAGCTTTTGGCTTTGCTGAAAAAATATTTTGTATTAGCACCTCATATGATGATGTAATTTCCCTGGAAACAATAGGAAGTGAGTCATCTTGACTTGGTTACCTGTAGCTCGAGCCTCACTGAAAATACTGGTTTGATATAGGTAAGTGCTTTGAACAATTTATATCACAGGAGCGTGTATATATATATATATATCAGCTCTGGAAGAGAAAACACTGCCAGCTATGAGAAGAGTAAGGATGTTAATACCACTCATGCTAAACCAAAACGTTTAAATAAAACCAGCATTGAAGATATTGGCACTTATGTGATGCATGTGACCTATTTAGATGTCTCTTTTACAAAGGAAAAATGTGCCCTAGAGTACCTACTTTTTTCCTCTAGTAATAAAGGGAGCCAAGGGTTACAAGGTTACAGGAAGACACTATAATGGTCAGACTAACCCTGCTGTAACTATTAAGTGAAAGAAATATGTGGCTTTAGTCTGATTTCTATGCACATATCATCTCCCACTTCTGAAGTTGTGCATGCCTTGCGCTTTGGAACGTTGAACTCTAGATGTAGCAATTCTGATAGAGACTCAACGTGTCAAACACTTAAATCCGTCTTTCCCAATTACTGTCTGGGTTTTGTGGTGTATTAAAATTAGTTTGCAAGGTGAAGATTATTGTGCTGAGATGCAGCAAAGCAGAAGGGAAACTGCGCAGTACAGAGAAAGGGAGCTATGATGACCTGAAGCTGTTTCCATCCTGACCCACATATAAGCTACTGCAGGAATGGGCCAGAACTCATCTGGTTCAAGAAGCTTCTGAGCAGCAGTGCCCCTGGAAGGCTCTTTCTTCACCTGCTTTCACTCATAAGGTACCATCTTGCACTCATTTCCTGACTCGGGACTTGATATGGGTTGCTCAGCGGCTACAGAAGCTGTAGTGTGGCTACCACACATCTGGTATTCCAGCTGTGCTCACGGGTATCCACAGAGAAAATAACCCACCCCACCTCAAAAAGACCTTCTGATTTTCAAAGATCTCTTTACAGAACCTCCAGAAGACACCAAGCAAAACAGTCCTTGTTCATATACATGTTGTGGGGTTTAAAATAGTTTCTGAAAGCTTGATTTAAGATAAACATTGTAGGAGGCAGTGAGTAGGAGGAAATATATATATGTACTACTTCAGGAATCTATTCATGCATTTACTGCTTTGCTGTCATATAAAACTGACTTATCACTTACATCTGGGTGGAACCTTTTTTACTATAATGGTTATTATTGTCTACAGGGATCTGGTTTGTGTTATGAAATCAGGCTTTTCTTCGGCCAAATTAAGGGTAAGATGCTAATAAATAATTAGTACACTCTCATTTTACTGCAAAGAATGAGTGGCTTAGTTTGGCCTATCATTTTCTCACAAGTCAGAAGTAGCAGAGGCTTTGAGTTACGTACAAGGACATTAGGCGCTGAATTACGAACTCTTCATAAGCCAAGTCATTATAGTTTCAGGTTTATGAGATATATAAATGAATATGAGCACATCATCTCATTAATAAAAGAAGACAGCTTCAGCAAAGGAACTGCCACATCTCAACATAAGACCTCTATTGTAGGTGAACTCTGACACACTATCAGCTTTCACAACCCTGATCCAAGCTTCACTTCCAGCAAAGATTTGTCCCGAGGGGGTGAATCAGAGGCCAAGCATCCAGAATGTAATTCTATCATGGAGTTCTCCAGCAGCCTGATAAGTTACCAAGAAGGATCATGGCATAGAACACATCCATCCACCCCGGGCTCACTTGGTACGACCACCCAGATCATTTGGAGAGTGGGGCAACACAAATTTTATAGGACACAGGTAATATCTTTCATGCCATGAATATTCTTCCATTATGGATGAAAAGAACAAGATAGATCTTGGTGCCACTGCATTAAGGAGTATTTGGGGCTATGATTTTACCTGGGAATTATTTAACTGTTTAGTTGCCTAAAAAAACCACAGCTAAGCAGCAACCGGGTACTAAACTAGAATGTTTGAACAGGTTATGAAAACATATCTTCTGGGGACAGTTCTGAATTACCTGGAATTTGCAACTGCATTTATTGCACGCAAGTATCTTCAACATCCCACATATTTAACAAATTAACAAATGCAAGGAATCAATGCAATAACTTTAATTTCCTTCATGAATTACAACTTCCAAGTTCTAGTCAATCAAAATCAAAAGGGATTTGTTTCAGATACTTGGGGTCAAAATGCATGTTCCCCTCCCCAGATAGACAAGATGTGCAAGGATGTGCAAAGCTCTTCTCATCAGCCTCATGCCAAGGTTGTGTGAGCAGGTATTTTCCCTCAGCTCCAGAGATATGCGGTGCCTCAAAATATGTTGGTTTGATGGAACGAGAAGGATCTGTGATTTTCTTCCTTTTTATAAATTGTCCCACACTCAAGAGCCCAGAACAAAAACCATCAAGTGATACACCAGGCGCACAGCCCACACATCCCTAGAAAAGGGATGGGATGGCAAAACCTAGGCCAGAAAACTTTGCACTCCATTAACTAGCAATATTAGATAGACCGCTCTATATCCATCCCCCAGACTTTATGAATCAGTCACAGCCACGAGCTACAGCTGCACTCTGAAAGTGCATTATTTTAGCTCTAAAGGTCTCTGTATGAAATTCATCTGTTTAGCCACCTTCCAGTACTTGAAGGGAGCTTACAAAGAGACAGGGAGGGCCTGTTTACAAAGGCCTGCAGGGAAAGGACGAGGGACAATGGGTTTAAATTAGAAAGGAGGGGATTTAGATTAGAAATAAGGAGGAAGTTCTTTACCACGAGAGTGGTGCAGCACTGGAACAGGCTGCCCAGGGAGGTGGTTGAGGCCCCATCCCTGGAGACATTCAAGGTGGGGCTTGATGGAGCTCTGAGCAACCTGCTCTAGTTGAGGATGTCCCTGCTCTCATCAGGGTGGTTGGACCAGATGACCTCTGGAGGTCCCTTCCAACCCAGCCATTTCTATGTTTAACAGAACGGTAGGTCACTAGAATCAGTTCAGACGGAAGTTTTGCAAAGGTAAGTTCTAGTCCAAAAGTGTGGTATTATTTTTATACATAATTATATTTTAACACAGATGCAGTATCAAACTCTGCAGTAATATTAATAAGCATTAACAACGTCAAGGGGAAAACCCACTGCTGTTCAGTGGGAAGAGGGATTCATTATGGATAATTATCTCAGCACTCACGTCGAGACAGTCACAGCGAACCATTCATAAGGAAAAGGCACTTCAAAGGTTCAAAATCATCTCCTAATGCTGCCTTTGGTAGAGAGGCTTCTAGAGGGCAGTGGTTTATTCCTTTATGTCTTTATTTTATTAACATTCCCAAACTATCATTTAAATTAAAAACAACAACAAAAAAAACCTTCCAAACAGGACTGAGACTGCTCTAGAAAGTGGTATTGTAGGGGATACAATGGAGATCATGACAAACTGTCCCAAACTGTGGGCTATATGGATAATACAGCCGATGAAAGGAGGAATGTAGATACCCTCAGACATTGATTTTTCGAAATAAATCCTCCATAGTGTTAGGTGTTATAAAGAAAACCACCACCAGATAAGTGTGATGTACCCCCTGTTGTCTCAGGGCTGTCACAGAACTAAAATTATATGATTTTACTTCTGCAAGTCTGCAACAGAGTAATGAATATCCTGCCTTAATTTACAAGTGCTCTCAGTTGAAATCCCTATCTAGATGATTTCTGTTCATTTCTTTGTATGTTTTTTGTCATAAAATAAATCCAAATTAATTAGGATTTGAAGTGTGTACTTGCAAACCAGTATTCATTCCCTCCACGCAAAAGACCAGCATACAACACACTACTCCAATCCCCATTTATGAATTATTATTTACAGAAAGTGTTCAAAATGGCATGTACATCTCAATTCCCTCCAGTAAATAAGGCCCAAAGAATGCACAATTGCTGCAGACTTCATTTGATACATTTGTGTTTCTCTGTGTTGTTTAGCAAATAATTTGGTTGAAAGCAGAAATTACTTTCTATGTTCTGATGCTCATTATTTCTAAAAGATGAAGCCTTCAGCAACTGAGTTTGAAATTACTGTGACTCAGACTAGTTCCCCTAGGTTCAAATGCTGTCAAGGGTGACATTTAGCTGTGCCTGATGAAGCCATAAAGCACCTGCACAGCAGGTTATGTCCATGGATCTGCGCAGCAGATTACAGGATCCTCTGTGGTGGACATGCTATTTGGTTTAAGAAAAAGACTTCTGGATTTTGGCTCCCTGATAAACCCATGCTTGTTCAGGGTGAAATAGTTGGGATCAGCATCTTTACATCTCTCTCTAAAGGAGCAAAATTCAACCTTTGCAAGTAGCATGGTCCACCTCATCTCATGGCAGTGCTCTATGCCTGAGTTAATGCCACCGGCTGACCCTGAGCCTTACAGTGAACTGCAGAACTCTTCCATTCTCCTTAGAAAATTGCCCTCATTCATTTTTCATTTCACCCTTTGGTACTTCTGTGATAAAGTTTCCACAAAGTTTGCCAGTGAACAAGCTCACTTTCCTTAGTGCATCACCTCAAGCTCTTATTAAATGAATGTTGGGCTATTTGGGTTATAATTTGCTTTCCTTCTTTCTTTGATGTAAGAGTTTAACATCTTTAAGCACCTGACATTGACTTGGTGACATTTCATAGTAGGTTTGTTTTGGTTTGGGTTTTTTTTGTTGTTGTTGAGGACCCTTTCACTGCAGAGTTAATGGAGACAACGAGGATGAATCAGAGAAAATCCCTCTGCTGCAATTGCACATTCACATTAGTAGATTTTCGCTGGTGACAGCCGTGCTCAGCTTATTAGAACTTCAGTCACCCTGTCCCACACCTTTCAGCAAAAGACAGAGGTGGCAATTCTTAAAGAAGAGATTAAAGAAGTCTTTGTGTGAAATTCAGCTCTGAGCACAACCTGAACAGCGATGGGGTCTTGCTGAAGTCTGTCAGAATTGCGGATTCTGGGCAGTCTAACTAGATGTATATTTTTCTTTAGTTTTTAAATGGAAGATTTTTCAAAAATTTTTCATCTTTTCCCCAGATCACAAGGTTTTCACAGAGCATGTGGCATCTATCACTCTTATGAGGAAGGTGTCACTGACTGCAGTACCTGGAAGCAATCTCATAGATCACCAAAACATCAAAGCCCAGAATCATCTTTGCAGCCTCACTTGGTGACAAGTTGGTGACTATGATACAGCTCTAGAAAATGGATTGGGTTTTCGTGGGAGACCTACATCAGACAGAAAAATGTTAATGAGACATGGAGCTGTTACTCAGTATTAGCAATTTCTACCCATTCTTAGCCAAGACAGCAAGTGAGACTTGATGCCAGACTAATTCATAAATATATATAAAGTTATCTCATGATGTTGAGAGAAAGCCTGAATCACCCTGTAGAAGACAGCACCAGTAAGAGACTCTCAGATTATCTCTTTGCTACATGTTAAGACAGAAAATTGACTTTCAGAGAAGAAATGTGAAGGGTTCTGAAGGACCAGGTTAGATGTGCTGAAAGGATTGAGTCCACTTGGCTCTGTATCTCGACTAGGTGGAAGCCACTCTGTGGGAGTTTCTACCATCACTGCTCATGCTGAGGCTTCTGAGCAGCAAAAGATGACTGTAGAACATCATTACCAAACCAGCATCCTCTGCAATTACCTCATTTGCCATGAGAGATCTCTCAATTAAAACAATAAATGAAATGCAATAGAACATTCCTATGAAAGGAAAAAATGGCTAAGCAGTTACAAGTGATCTTTTTTAGAAAATTAAGTATATTGAATCAAAACTGGAGGGAAGTTCATCTGTCAGTCTTGCAGAGTATTATAAACCTTTCAGTTTATTATTATAAACAAGAAAAAAAAAATCAAATACTATAAACTGAGAGGAAATCCAGCCACATGAATCTCATAGTGAAATGCTTCATAAAATCAAAGAGGAGGGCTCAGAGCAACTGGAATTAACACACAAGGGAATAGTTTACTATTGATAGGGCTGATACTGCCACCTATTTTTAAGACTTCATGTTTTCCCTGATTAGAGCCTGTTTTCAGTTTAGTGTAACTTTTGCCAGATTTTAAAAGGGGAGCTCTTCAACACAGGTGTCTGCCTTCTGTATTCATCCAAAGTGCTTCAGACACCCAACGGTTTAATTTGCAAGGCAATCAACCTCTGAAATCACTGTTCCCCCAAATTCTACAGTTTAAAACAAGACAGGCAGAGCTTGAAAGGGAACAGAAATTCAAGGAAGTGACCCGATTTCCCCAGAATCAACAGCAAGGCTAAGAATAGACTCCTGAACTCCTCAGCACCAGCTTAGTCAAACTATTGTCAAATAAAAACAGATTTGTTTTTCCAAGTGTTCAGAATTCCATCGTCAGAGAGTACGCTCTCTGTACAGGGCAGTATGTGAGTACAAGTACGACATCCCCAAACATAAAAAAGATCAATATTCTGCAGGCACACTTCCAAAGACATTGCACCAGCCCACCTGTCACACTCTGCTCAGAAAACCTGCCTGGGAAATCTGGCCCTCTGTGTCTTTTTTTCTTCATTTAAGGTAGAGCTTAGTTACTTCCCCATGAGTCACACAGACCAGAGTGTGTCTTTACTTGACAAGTTAATTGTTAAGCAGAATTAAGAGCAGAATGTGCTTTGGTCACATATTTGCAGGGACCTGGAGAACACCATCTCCTCCCTGGCTGGCAGTCAAGGAGGGAATGCCAGGGCAGCTCTGCTGCTCCCTGGGCTTTTATACCAGGGCTATTTTTAGCTGTTATCAGCCGCAGCGCGTGGGGCCAATCGGCGCCCGATGCCTGCAAGAAACTCTGCTCCCGTCCAAACTTCATTCTCTGCAATCTCACAGGGAGGAGCCACATGACTGCAAATTTGCTTCTCTAAACTTCTGCTGTTTGTTATGAGGGCTCGTTACCACGCGGCAAAGTCCTGGCACACCAAACACGCGAATAGTTAGGACCCTGAAAAAGTTACTGGTTCAGCAGATAAGCACCATGAAAAGAAGTAAATTTTAAGTGCCTCATGAAGTCAAATAAAGGTGCAATCGTGCAGTATGATATATATATGTGTAAAAACCAATCTGTGTGGTTTTTACAAAGGTGTTCTTTTCTACGTCACCTTGTAACTGGGAGCTGTGTAACTAGGAACTACTTACTGCTGATTATTTACAAATCCACATCCTCAACAAAGTGAAGGAAGACTGGTGCCTCTTCAAAATAACAAATTTTTGTTATTGGACATTTGTTTATTATATTTATTTAGTATCTTTCTACAGAAATATGACCCTGTAGCAACTTTTGGCTTTGAGAAATTGATGGTGGGGTTAGACTGCTCAGACATAGACCTCCAGGACCAGGCTAGATGTCCCAGGATATCATGCCCAGCCTCCAGCAATTGGTTTACACAGGAACATGTTAAAGCACTTGAATCAATTCACCAGCTGAGAAAGCTGCTGTTTCTCAGGTGGAACCTGGTCAGATTTATCAGGTGATCAGAATTCCCCGTTAGTTGATCTACCACTTAATGACTGTCCTAGAGATTTAGACTGGATTAATTCCTTAGGACAGTCTATGTTGGGTGCTGGGGTGATTAATTCAAATAGATCATCTCTGAGGTTTTTGAACAGCCACTTCTAGACAAAGTAAGAATTACTCCTTCATATTCAGTGTCTATCCCAATATGGAAACAGAAAAGGAAGCCAGTGTTCAAGGTACTTTCTGTCTGACAGACAATCATTAGAACAGACTTCATAAATTTTACACAGATGAGTCTCCAAATCCAGACAATCTTCAAACTGCAGGTAGAGTATGCATCAAATATCTTGAGAAACATCCTGTCTGCACTGAATCAGTCCAAGACTCTTACTGACTTCAGTGTGGCTTACATTTTCTGCCTGAGCATGCCACTATTTATAAAACTATTACATAGGAATATCCCTGAAATCTCACCAAGACACACTGAGCAGACAGCGTATTAACTGTGATCCACACTGAATCACTTGAGCAAAAATACTTGCCCTATCAAATGGATGTTTGATTTCTTTAGTCCCCAAAATGACAGACTGAAATATTAGATGATGAAATAAAACCAGAGCAATTAGTTCTTTATAGTTTCATGCCTTATATCTAAATTTATCCATGATTTCTCTATATGACATTTGAAATTACTTGTATTCTCCATCTTCATAAATCAAAGGATGGCATTTTACTTTCTTTTACTTTGGCATTGAACTTTCTTAAACACCATGATTCTTCTGTAAAAGTTAATCAGCTTTAAAAAACCCAATAATCCTGTTTTCTATACTTCCCATTCCCAAAGCACTGAAGTATTTTAGTAGAAATATAATTTTATACATTTTAAATGATTGAGAAAAATGTAAATTAAAGTTCTAGATACTAAAGCATTCGGCGTGTGGTTTACACTCTTTATGGATAAGCATGAGAGCACTCAGCATGCAGCACTGACCTCTTGGATAACTTTTTTTGTTTTTTAAATAACTGGGATATGAATGCAGTCCTCATTCTTAATGGGCCCTCTTGATGGCCTAGGAAAAAGCCCGTGATATGTATAAGAAAGGTTTCCTTCCATGTCTGACTCACAGTGTGATATTAAAAACAAAAAGAAAAGCTAAAAAGATGACTCTTAGGTCAACAAGTCTACTCTGTTTAATTAAGGATTCCTTCATTATTTTCTCCAGTACTTACTGGGAAAGTTCCTAGATAACAAACTTTAAAATTAGGAAGAATTTCTAATGACATTAAGAAAAAACCCACTTTTATAAGTTTAAATTGTTTTGCCTGGTATTCCTATGTGTTGCAGACTTGCCAGTATTACTGACACCTCACCCACCAGTCACGTGCCATTTCTGGCTAACAGAGGGGCCATCAAAGTATCAGTGTTACAGACAAAGATGCACATATTTATAGAGCAAGTATAAAAGTGGGGCAAGTATAAAACACCACTGTTTGTTAAGTTTTTTAATCGAATATATTTTAAAGTAAATCCTAACCTAATACAAATACATGTGAGCAGAGGTTGGAAGAGAGAATAAATACCTATATATTCAGATGCAAAGCTTCCACTCCTTCCATCTGCTTCTCAACCAGTCCTCCAGCTACAGACACAAGGTGTTGCGCTTTAGATGCGAATATTTCCCAAAGAGCAGTAGCACAGACAAGTGAACAGCCCCATATAAATGTCAATTAAGAACCCAGAGGGAAGCCCTCTGAAGCTGTTGGAGTTAATATTCATGACCAATACCTGTGAGCACTCTTAATACCCATGGGACACTGGGAATTGTGCCCTGCTGGTGCTCTGCAGGCAGACTAGGGAGCCTCACAGTGTTGTCAGAACATTGCTGAAAGGAAAACAAGAGTCAGGATACGTGAAAAACTGTGAGAGGCACCAAAAAAAAAAAAAAAAGAAGCTTTTTTTGACTGACTCTGATGTGTTCATATCAGGATATTTCATCTTAGTTAGAATTACGTGTTTACTTAACAATCATAGGTATCTTAAAACCAGGAGTTTATTGAAAGATTCTCTTTTTTTGCTGCTTGTTTAGTCTGGCTATAAAAGTAGAAGCAACCTGAGACAGGATGCAGCTGTGGGGAAAAAAAGAAAAAAGGCACTTTTGTGGAAAGAAGATATGTGCAGAAAGGGATTACTATGACGACTGGCAGAAATGGAGACACAAAGCATTGGCTGGTTTAGCCCCAAAACATCTGAGGATGTCTAAGCCTAAACTGATTTTAAAGAGCACTAAGGAAAAGAAGGAATGTTAATGGAGCGTGCTGGCACAGCAACAAGGGGTATTAGCTGCACATGAATAAAGTTCATTTGGAAATTAGAGTTAAGGTGTTGAACCTTCAGAGCAGTGATGTTCTGAAAGAGACTTCCAAATTGAATAGTAATGGCCACTTAGTTTTTAGATCAACCTTGATCAGTTTATGAATTATGTATTCTATGAGGCTGGGACAGAAAAGGGCTCTATTTCATGTCCCACAAGATCACCTTCAGTGCCATGAAATTTTTTTCAGATTACCAGGAACCCAAAAAAAACCCCATCTTCGGAAGTTTGCGAAGATTTCTACCTTTCTGTGCCTCATTTTTTATAAATATATAAGCAGGAAAATACTGTTTCTCTCAGAAGATGTGTTCTCGAGTTTTACTTCATTAACACTTGTAGACTGCATTGAAGTGACTGCATGGAGGCTGCAACAGAAAAATCAATTAACTTGAGAATCAAAATCCTGGTTTCTGATACTACTTGCCTGTACTGAAACCAGACCTGTGCACTAACCAATTCACTTCTCATCTGTTCCTAACTTCATGAACAGCACTGGTGTCTAACAGCAACATCAGGGGACCAACAGTAAAAAGTCAACCAGAACTGTATGATTAATTGATATGAAAAGGATCATCTAGAGGTTGAAATACAAAAATCACACCTGCAGGTAACAAATCGATGACTTACTTTAGAGTGACGTGACACCTCCTGGTTTTTTTCCTCCTAGAGAAGGTAGTTTCATGTAAGTTCATAACATTTGCCATTAAGCAGTTAGAAGTATTTTAAAAACTGCCACTGATACAGACAAATATCAGGGTGTTCCTTTTCAGCCACAATCACAGTGTATGAGGGACGCTGCAAATATGTCTAATGGACTGGTAAATACAGTTGCAGAACAGTGGAAAATTTCCCTCCAATACAGGGTCTTATGATACAAAGAAACTAAGCAGGTTTTCTTTTCACAGTTAAAATCTCAAGCTGTGTTTGAACCAGAATAGGAACTCAGACCTAATAAATTCAGTTGACTGTTCTCTTCCACTATGGTGTCTAAAATAAAAAGTAACTACAAAATGAATATAGTTGAAAGAAACATCTATGGGGGTTGCTGTTAAGAAAAGAATAAAGGTTGACTGAAGTTAAAGAGAGTGATGGTTCTCAGTCTTGGAAAGATGGTAAAATGCATTATATTATTTAATCTGGTTAAGTTAAACTGCCCAGTGAACAGCTGAACTGCCCAACATTGCAATGGTTGTTCACTGTTGAACTTCAACTGTTGCTGAGTGTGGCCACTGAAAGAAAAAGGAAATGTAAATAGCCTGAGAAAAAAAACAACAACAAACCAGTCTGGAGTTTGTTTCCAGATACCCATTATCAGAACTACCTTTTAGTCTAACCCAGTAATCCAGGCTTTGTATTTAAACTTTCACTGGTGGCATTCATTTTATTTAACTTCAGGTGACTGTGTCATTGTATGCAGTGAAAGTTTATGGCTTGATTCAGCTGCCTAAACCTAGATACCCTGCAGCGTTGGAGAGGTCTTTGGCTAGCTGAGGAAATATGCAAACACATGTGAGAAAGGATCTATGGGAGACCTGTGGCCTTCTGCAGAGGCGGCTGGAAGCCAGGTGGGAAATCTTAAGGTCTCTAAAACAGCCCTGGATGCCTATGGTTGGAAAACTGAATTCTGCCCCTATTTGATACAATGAATGGAGTCTACAGAACAACTACCCTCACCCTAGAGCTGATGCCTACAATTGGCCATGTGAATTAACATCCTATTGCACAACTTCAGATAGCTTTTTGTTGCAAAAAGGAGCCTAGGTATCCTGCAGAGATGTAGTTAATAACTTACAGACACACCTTAAGTTGGGTGAGCTGAATCCACATATATAAAGAAAAACAAAGTGCAGAACAGAAAAGGAACTTCCCTCTTGCAGATTCCAAAACAAATTACATATATCATTACCAGCTGCTCTGCAGGGATTATCTATTATTTTGTGTTTGTACAACATCAGTCTCGGTAGACCTGCTTATTATGTACTTCTGCAATAAACAATTAAAAAGAATACAAATCCCTCTACACCGGACAGAAACCATTCAAGAGCTGACAGTATTGCTACATAGATAAGTTTTCAGGGACAGCAAAGAAGTAATCAATCCACAAATCCAAACATTTTCTTCTCCTAAAATATGGGAGCTGAGATGTTTCAAAAGAAAAGAGCAATTGAAGCTGGGGTAGCAGTCTTATTTTCAGAACATCAAAGAGGGAGTCAGAAAAAAGGAAAACATAAGGAAAAGAAACCAGTAAATAAATCCAGTTTTAATTTTCTCTCAGTATGGCCTGCATATTTACATTGTATGTGCTCTTGCTGCAATCTCTGTGCAGTGACAATTTCCTAGACAATACGGGTCTGTATTTTGAAGCTGTTGCTATGCTACTGTGCTATCCCCAGCCACGATCGCTGCTGGAGCCGAACACTGAAGGTGGCACGGGAGTGTCAGCTGAAAATTGATTCACAGCTCTTTCCAGAGATAGAAAAGGTGCCTGAGGATGGCACAGACTCAACAGAGGTCAGAAGCAAGACCTTCTACCTTTTGTATCCAAAACATTAAGCAAACTGCTAAGCCCTGCTGCTAAAGGACACGTTCTGTTTGTGACTGATAGTTGGGGAACTGGCTGTTATCTGTAACTGAACGGCCCTTCGCTAATCTTCTCACACATGCACACGGAGTAATTCAGATAAGCATAAATCAAGCTATGAAGAAGCCCACAACACAGTTCTCCTCCTCAAAAGTAAGGGAGGCATAGCTACTAGGTTTGTATGTTAAGGTTTAGGAGATTTCCAGTTTCCTGCCTGTGATGGGGTGCAAGAGGTAGCCATGAAGCCATGTCACGTCTGCATAGCGTGGTGCGGAGATGCTACAGGTGTATCTCAATTTTCTTAGTAGAGCACTGGTGATAGCATGCTCCACATCAGATTTATAACTCTGACTTCAAAACCATACTGTTTTCAGTGGTGGGCAATCAGAATCTGATCACATCACTCCAAGAAACTTCAAATTCTTGAAGTCAAATGGCTCTCGGAGTCAAACAGAAGGTGCAAACCATTCAATAGCACCTCATCACACCTGCTTGCAAACAGGAGAGTCATAGATGATTAAGACCACCACAGAAGCATTTACTGGGGAAATACCAGGGCTAGAAGATGAACTTTGTAATCCTAAACAAAAGGATACACACAAATATGCTGAAATACAGGGAAAAATGTGTATCCTCACTGGAAAGTTGCAGATTGATGAATTAGAGGGGTATTTTCCATAGTAATTTTTATAGGCTCGACTAAATACACTACCTGTACCTGAAAATTAGAGCTTATGAAATATACACTAACTGGAGGGAGACTGGAAGAGGTCAAAAAATACCCAAACAAAAGAAAACTAAATAAACAACCAACCAAAGAAAACCAAAACACCAAAACCTCCAAAATTAAGCAAAAACCACCACAAACACACCAAACCGTTCCAAGTTTAGAAATGATGACTTAAGCTTGAAGGCAGTTCTGAAGGAATTGAATTGGTTTAGTCTAGGAAAGCAAAGACTGAAGGAAATTTGCTGCCTTCTATTACATGGACCTATCTATTAAAATGAGAAATAGCATAATTCAGAGCAACAGAATTTTAATAAAGGAAAATATTTGTCTCAGGAAAATAACTAAGCATTGAGAGAGACTAATTCACCTAAGTGCTGAATCTGCATCATTGAAATTTTTTAAAGCAGCATCTGTAGGGATGGTCCAGATAAGACTGAGAAGGACACATCACTTGATATTCCAACTTCTACTGCTACACTTAATTGTACTGGTAAACTAGGTTAAGACTATTTTCAGTGAAAAACATACATTAATTTCATTAAAATTATCAAAAAAAAAAGTATCCCATTAGGATATTGGCTCCCCATGGGTCATTTTTTGCCACGTGTATGTTAACTTCAGCATGTTGCATCTCGGTCCATAAATCCGCCACGACTGGAGAACTCTGAAAATAGTTCTCAGCTCTTTTCCTTGCTCAGGTTGCTCAGTTAGCACTATTTAAAAGATTAATTACGAATCATTTAACCTTTTTCTAAGCTTTTTCATAAGACCAAAATAATATTTGCTTACTTCCGTTAGATTTATTACAAAAAAAGAGAAATTAATTAAAAGCTAAAATGTCGTAAAACGCCAAACTACTATAATTTTATGTACATAGAGAGAGTTACACCTGCCCCATGGCTTCAGCCAGAACTCGTTTTACTACCTGCAGATCTCAGTGAAGATATGTTTTAAAGACTACTCAGCTTGAGTTGCTAAAAGGTATGTGGACACCTAGTTATGCTTACAAGTATCTACCACCCCAAAACTGCAAGTACAGTTGTTTTACTCTACAGACAATGAATGTGTTAAGAAATAAGTGGTTGAAAAGTTGAAAAACTGAGCTTTTATTCATGTTGCTACCCATGCCCTTATCTGAAACCCCTTGCAAGACTTCCTGCTGAAGGCTACAAATGTTCATCAGTGGTGGGCACTCTTTTCCTTATCAGCTGCTTCCACAAAATGCTGGGTTCTGCTCAGCAAAGCACCACCATAATTTAAGACTGGGAATCCACATGGTTACATTAAAATTTGTCTCTGCTCTTTTCAAATAATACATGCTAAAAATTAGCTACAGCCTGCAACTTCATGTCCTAAACCATTAATACATGTTTTTAAAATAAATCTGTCTCAGTAGATACCAATATGCTCCACAAAACAACAGAAGAGCTCACTCAGTGGGAAGCAGCATGATTTCTGTAGTGACACAAGTGATTCACCTCACTGCCCCTGTTAAGAACATGATCTATCATTCCTGAGAATTCAGCTCAACTTTGTGAGTCAGTGTGGAGCTAGCACAGGGCTGTCCCACCAAGCTGGAGCCCTCGCACACTCCTAACTTGGAAACAAAGAAATTGGAAGCATCTTGTGGGAAAAATGGAAATGTTCTCTCTTTCCCAGATACTGTTTTAGAGAAATTGTACTAAAGGATGCAATGACCCCAATGGAAACAGCTAAAGGACTCAATTCTGATGTACAGAACTTAAAAGCTGTATCTTTCTTAAAACAGCATTCTTAAATATAAGCACTGGTATCCAGTGGAAGGAGGGGAGGCAATGACCACAAATGAAGATAAGCTAAATTCCATTTAAACACAGGAAACCACATATTTACCATGAAGGTAAAACCTTCATGGTAACCACTGGAACGACTGCACAGAGAAGATGTGGGTTCTTCACCTTTGGAAATGTTCAAAACCCAGCCAGATAAGGCCTTGAGCAACCTGCTTTAGGTGATCCTGTTCTGTGTAAGGGGTTGGAGCAGATGATCTCCAGAAGTGCCTTCCAGCATCCCTAACTCTATTTAGCCCACACACGTTCATGATACAGCTAAACTGCTGTATTAAATTTGTGTATTGTTTGCATAATGCAAGGTGTTTATTGCTGGGGGTAAAGAATTAGCCTCCCTTCTTTTGGGAACTGTGTTCCTATGGCACAAATGTGTATGGAAAAGATACAATCTGTAGCCAGGCTCAGGTCATCAGTAAATCAGAAGGACAATTATCTTCTGGAAAGAAAAGAGAGGGACTGTTCTTTAAATAACAGCTCAAGCTTCAGGAAAACGGAAAGTTAAAATTTTCAGAGAAACTCAACCTTCAGAACAAAACCACTACTGAACAGGGAAACACTGGAACAGGCTGCCCAGGGAGGTAGTGGATCCCTGGAGACATTCAAGGTCAGGCCTGATGGGGCTCTGAGCAACCTGCTCTAGTTGCAGGTGTCCCTGCTCAGTGCAGGAGGGTTGGACTAGATGACCTTTAAAGGTCCCTTCCAACCCAAACCATGCTATGATTCTAGGATACAATTGAAAAGGTTGGACCTCTGAGCAATGATTAGGCCAAGCTGTTCCATGCACTCAGTAACACAGCCCTGCATGTCAGTGAGATTTCTGTTCAAATGTCAAAAGCTTTTGTTTGAAGAAATTACAGTGTTATTGAAAGGGCATTAAGGTGTCTGTGACAAGCCTGGACATGCTAGATTCATACAAACATCTCCATGGTGGTACACGTTATATTCTGCTATTAAAGGTACAGAAAATTCCTTGATAAAAGCCAAGATTTTGTTACCTGGTGACACATCCTGACACAGTCCACTGATGAGGATGTAATCAGTGAAAGATAAGTGAATGTGATTTAAACATTTTCTTAGTGTTTAATAACACAGAACAGGCTACAGAAAAGATTATCCAGTCTGACTGAAACTATGATGCTACTGCAACAGCACAATGGTGTGATGAAACTAAATTTCTATTCTAGGCAGACTGTAAATCAGACACCATTTAATCTTCCCCCTTTCTCTGGCTGTCAGTCAGCAGCGACCTCTGTCTGACACTCACGTTTCCAGCAACTAACAGACGTTTGTTAGTGCTGCAAACAAAGGAAGGAGGACCTAGTGGCAGAATTATTGTTACCACTGTTGTTCCACAGTGAAAGGTCCTGCTGTCAAAGTCTGTGGAAAAAGAGCAAAACCAGAAGATGAAGCCAATTTCAGAGCAATGCTGGCCTCAGATGGACTAGAGACCAAAGGAGAAGGGAACCATCTATGAATAACAGGCACTGCCACAACTGACATATTCATTTCCTACATGCAAGAAGTGATAGCCCTCAGGCATTTCACAATTCTTGTTACATATTACTCATGAACCTTCTATTTTATGGGCTGAATTTTGCTATCTAGATAATTAAAGAGAGCAAGGCTGGATCTGCACTCCATGAAGTTAGTCCTTTATTGCCTTGATACCAGAAAGAAAGAAAAACCAAATATCTGAACATGTTATGTCATCAATTTCTCAAGGAATAAAATGCTGTCATAGGTGTTCACTCACAGTGAACTGCCCACTGAGGAGGATCACAGCATGGATCACCTAAAAGCCTCATGTCTCATCTTCCAGCCCTATAGGGATGTCTTGGGCCTCAAGGACATTGCAAGGGCACTGGGCATTTATGTTTTGACAAGTGAATAAAGTCCAAAGTTTGCTCCTCTCTCTAGACTAGCTGATAAGGCCCTTTATGGGATACTTTTCTACTCTGCACAAGAAAATCAAGGAAAAGGTACTTACTGAGTCCTTCTCCATGACAGGTCTTTCCAAAATGCTCTGCTCCTCACTTTTCAGAATTTCAAATTAACCCCATCATCTCTCTGGAATCTCTTCATACATTTTCCTTTTTTTTTTTTTTTTTCATGCATAGAAAGGGAGGACACCATTATTTCAAAACAAGAGGAAAGAATAAGGAAGAGATGATTTTAAAGCCAAAATACAACACTCACAGTGCTAACAATATGAAGCCACTAACAAAATATACTCAATAGCTGCAGCATTTAAAACATGTATGCAGGTCTACAAGCAGAAACATGAACTAGAACGGCCACTAAAATCTTACTTTGTCCATATAATTCACACATTTTTAGCAAGGACCATGATCCAGTCACAGAAATAGGACAGCTGCTACTTCAAGGAGTCACACAATTTAAGTAGTCTGAAGACAACAAAAAGTCCAAGTGTCTTCATGACTGGTTCTTATAGCCCACCTCTGCAGAAACCAGTAGCAAAACCCCCTGTGGCAGGATGCGGGGACCCAGGATTATCCACCACCCAGCAACTAGTAGATGCTCCCTCTCCTGAAGGATACATACCTTTTTGCAAGAGTAGCTGCAGTTATCTTGAAATTCAAGAGAAATGGCTGAAGTTTTATGGCTTGTCTTATGTAGAATAAGAGTAAATAACCCAATAGCCATTTCTGGTTTATTTGTTTCTTTGTTTTTAATTTCTGATTAATTTAAATGCTCTATCTCTATGCAAAAATTACAAAAACAATCACAAAGGATTGTCACACAGAGAAGGGAGACATAAAAGGGGAAATAACATCAACTTTATATCTACAAGAAGAAATGATACAAGGGCAAAACATTTAAATCACAGAATGGTAGGGGTTGGAAGGGACCTGGAAAGATCATCTACTCCAAACCCCCTGCCAGAGCAGGATCACCTAGAGCAGGTCACACAGGAACACATACAGGTGGGGTTTGAATGTCTCCAGAGGAGACTCCACAACATCCCCAGGCAGCCTGTTCCAGCCTCTGTCACCCTCACCATGAATAAGTTTCTCCGTACATTTATATGGATCCCCGGGTTCCAGCTTGCACCCATTGTCCCCTGTCCTATCATCGGACAAGGGACATCATCGGACATCACTGAGAAGAGCCTGGCTCATCCTCCTGACACTCACCCTTTACAGATTTATAAACATTAATGAGGTCACCCCTCAGTCTCCTCCAAGCTGAAGAGACCCAGCTGCCTCAGCCTTTCCTTAAGAGGGAGATGTTCCACTCCTTCACATATACCTCCTTCATACACAACCTTCTTCTTCATACATTCAAAAGAATCTCAAGATTCTGTTGACACTTTATGGATGTGCTCTCATATATCCTACAAGTAACTGTAGCATAATTGTTTCACTAACTCAGTTTTCCAGAAATCCAAGATTTACAACAGAAACCAAATGAAGCATTAGTAGACTCCAGCAAGCCACTTGATTTCCCCTACCTCATACAAGATAATCAGTATCTCACACCAATGCAAAGGTTGGAGGGTGTTCTCACTTAAATGAACTATATTAACCAAATACAGACATTACTGAAAATGCTTCTCAGTATGTGGGGCAACAATATCTCTTGTCCTGCTTTCAAAGCATCTGAGGAACAGCTTCTGATTGTCTTATTTGAGAAATGACAAATATCACAAGACTTCTGTTGAAATAACAGAGTATTAGACTCAAGGTATATGATCCTATTCAAGGGAAACAAGAACTTGAAAATTTATCTCACGTAGCTAAAAAAACCCAGACCTGGCTTTAAGAAGTCATGTCTGTGTTACAGCCTAATAAATATTGAGAATGGTTGAATACAAGAGCAGGTTTATGGTTTAGAAATGAAAGTAATACTTTACAAGGTTAGAGAAAGTATGGAAGTCCCCTCGGTAAGTTATACCTAACTTGAAACTAATGAAAAAATACATGTTAAAATTGTCACAGAATATATGAATTGCAGCAACAATCAGAATATTTTCACCACTGATACTTCCACTTGAAGGGAAGAAGCCCCAGACAACTCCACACAACACAAATCTTCTCTTTCAGTGCCCCAAAGAGTCAAGTGAATGTCTTGGCCCTCTGCAGCACACAGGCAGCAGAGCAGGGAACGAAGCAGTGGGTAGCTGCATTTTACAGATTTGGAGGACACAAACATTGATTTTAAGTTTAAAACGAGTGTGTTCTTACCTTTACAAATATGAAAATCTCACAGTCATCCTGAAAGTTGTCAGTTTCTCCAAAGTTATTGTTAAGGGGGAACTTGATGGAAGTTGAAGAGTTGGAAGTGCTCTGGCTCTCGTGCGACTGGAAATCTGGAGGAAAATCAATGTTTCTCTCAAGCATCATGTCCTCTACATGTTTATCTTCCAGAGTTGAGCTCATCAGATCCATCCCCTGGTATGGATGGCTGTCTTCAGCACCATAGTGAGATGAAAAGGAATCAACCTCCCCATCAGCCCCATGCTGAGAGGCCACAGAATTACTACAGCTACCTTCTGAGCTTTCTTGACTACTGTGCATGATCTCCGGGATAGTAGTGATGGAAGGAGGAGCTGCTGGATCTTCATGAACATAATTGTAAACATTATCCCCCCTGTCTTCCTCAGAGTCTGGAATTTCATAGATATTGGTGCTGACAACATTTTGGTAAATGTTGTTAAAGACCTGATCTTCCATGATTCCTGGCTGGTGGGTTTTGCCTGCCTTCTGGTACCTTAAAAGACTCCAGTTAAAGTGAGACGGTGACAGACACACACTCTTCAGGAGGAAGCAAGAGTCTGTGGTATGTTCTCTGAAGGCTCTGCTACACTTGGCAAATCTCCAACAATCATTTACTGAGAGCTTTAAATCAACAACTACACTTCCACTGAAATAAAAGATAGGGCTCTCTCATTTTTAACCCCTTTGTTGATCTGACTGCTGGTAATTGCATCTTAGGAGCTGCAATCACATGTTCTTCCAGATATAGCCTGGCCAAGTATAGTGAATAACAGCTGAAGCATCTATCAGCACTAAAAAAGCTATGGTAAAAAAAATAGGTATTCTTTCACAGAAAACTTATGTACATTTTGTGTAAAGAGGTAGAAATTCAGACTTCACACAATGACTCATATTTTCAAAGAAAAACAAGAAGGCAAAACTGCCTCAACAATACAAGCAATCATCTGCAATGCTTCAGTGGTTACTTACATCATTATCAACCAAATGATGATCATTTATCACAAAATACAAATAAAATTTAAAGAAAACTATGAAGTGGTATAGAAATAAAATGCATCAAACTTGGAAATGTTTCCAGTTTTGCTACTGGTTCACTTTAGGACCTTGAACCAGTCACTTCACATTTAGTGACTTCATTCTCTCATCTATAAACTAGGGCCAAGACTGTAAAAAGTCTTCTGAGCTGCTCTGGAATCCGGGAAAAGAAAGCACTGAGTAAGCACTGACTATTCTTACATATACATAATATATCAATTACTTATAATTACATTTCACAGAATCATTGGAGTTAGAAGGGACCTCTAGAGATCATCTAGTCCAACCCCACCCCTCCCCCAAAGCAGGTCTGCACATGACACACTTTCACATCCAGGTGGGTTTTGAACCTCTCCAGAGAAGGAGACTCCACAAACTCCCTTGGCAGCCTGTTCCAGGGCTTCATCACCCCCACAGGAAAGAAGTTTTTCCTCATATTTATGTGGAACCTTCTGTGTTCCAGCTTGTGCCTGTCACTGGGTACCACTGAAAAGAGTCTGACTCCATCCTCCTTGCACCCACTCTTTAGATATTTATAGATGGGGATAAAGTCTCCTCTGAGTCTTCTCTTCTCCAGGCTAAGTAATCCCAGGTCTCTCAACTTTTCCTCATAAGATACTCCAGTCCCCCAGTGATCTATGCTGCCCTCCACTTGACTCCCTCCAGTAGTTCTCTGTCTCTCTTGAACTGGTGAGCCCAGAACTGGACACAATATTCCAGATGCAGCCTCACCAGGGCAGAATAGAGGGGGAGGATGACCTCCCTTGACCTACTGGCCACACTCTTCTTAATGCACCCCAAGATACCCTTGGCCTTCCCGGCCACAAGAGCACAGTGCTGGCTCATTGTTAATTTATTGTCTACCAGGACTCCAAGGTCCTTCTCCTCGGGGCTGCTTTCCAGCAGGTCTACCCCTAACTTACACTGATGCCTGGGGTTGTTTCTCCCCAGGTGCAGGACCCTACATTTGTCCTTGTTTAATCTCATTAAATTCTACTCTGCCCAACACTCCAGCCTGTCCAGGTCACACTGGATGGCAGCACAGCCCTCTGCTGTGTCTGTCACACCTCCCAGTTTTGTATCATCAGCAAACTTGCTGAGTGAGGATACAGCCTGTCCCCTGGCTGGGCCAGACCCAGTACTGACCCCTGGGGAACCTCATTTAGGTTGTGTATCTCCATGTCATAAAATAGAGACCCAAGCTAACGCTACTTAAGGTTAGCAGTCTAGTGAGCCACCTTGTCTGTACAGATCCATTTCTATAAAGAATGGAGAAATACACAAAACTGCCCAGAATCTACAGCAGATGAATACTTAGAGCTTTAGCACAAAAATGAACTGCCTCTTAAGGACAGATGCATATTCCAGAGCAATGGAGATGAAACTCATTCAAGATCCAAATCTGAATTTGTCAAAGTTGTAAGAACTTCGGACCTTATTGACTAAAGACTTCTTATCAGTATGTTTACTGCATCTGGATTATGCACAGTATTACAAGAACTCTTAGAATCTAATTATATTTAACCTATGGGGCTTGAGTCAAAAGGAAAAATGAAGGTGTTTTCCTCCTAACCCATCCCTGTAACTTCCTGATAAGTAACTGCTACAGCCACGTCAGATTTCTAGAAGAAACATAAAAGAGAGGTTAAAGATTGCAATTCCAGCCATCTCCAAACAGAAAGACCAGAAAGGCACATGCTGTTTCACGTGGTAAAGCAGCAGGTGTTGCCTGCCTGAGATTTATGATTGCAGTTTACTCTCATTGTACATTTTAGACTGCTCAATTGGACATTTTAGACTGCTCAGTTTGACATTTTAGACTGCTCAATAAAGTCAATTATCAAAAATAAACCAGTACTTCAGCTTATTAAAATTGGATTCAACTTCTTGTAGGCACCTTGGGACTGTTTACAGGAGCCTGTACCAACAGGACACGGGACAATGGTTTTAAACTAGAGAAGGGCAGATTTAGACTGGACATTAGGAAGGAGTTCTTTACTATGAGAGTCATAGAATCATAGAATGTTAGGGGTTGGAAGGGACCTCTGGAGATCATAGAGTCCAGCCCCCTGACAAAGCAGAATCACCCAGGGCATGCAACACAGGAATGCATCCAGGAGGGTTTTGAAAATCTCCAGAGAAGGAGACTCCACAGCCTCTCTGAGCAGCCTGTTCCAGGCTCTGTCACCCTCACAGTAAAGACGTTTCTCCTCATGTTGAGGTGGAACCTTCTATGCTTAAGTTTATGCCTGTATTCCTTGTCCTACTACTGGGCACTACAGAAAAGAGCTTGGCTCCTTCTGTTTGACAGCCACCCCTCAGATATTCATAAACATTAATAAGATCCCCTCTCAGTCTTCCCCTCTCAAGACTAAACAGCCTCAGTTCTCTCAGTCTCTCTTCACAGGGGAGATGTTCAAGTCCTTTAATCATCCTTGTAGCTCTCTGTTGGACTCTCTCCAGTAGATCCTCATCTCTCTTAAACTGGGTAGCCCAAAACTGGATACAGTATTCCAGGTGTGGTCTCACTAGGGCAGAGTAGAGGGGGAGGAGAACCTCCTTAGTGAAACACTGAAACAGGTTGCCCAGGGAGGTGGTGGAGGACCCAACCCTGGAGACATTCAAGGTCACGCTTGATGAGACTCTGAGCAACTTGCTCTAGTTGAGGATGTCCCTGCTCACTGCAGGGGCACTGGACTAGATGACTCCTAGAGGTCCCTTCCAACCTGGGGCATTCTAAGTCTCTTAGATAACCCCAAAAGTGACATAATCAGTCCCAACCAAGTTTAATCACTGTAACAGTGGGGAAAAACACTGCAGGAGAAATTCAATTTCCTACATGGAACCATCAACACAGCAGAAAGATGCAGGTAAGTATCAGAGATCAAGGACGACATCTAGCTCATGAGCACATTTCTGGCCTGATGCAACTCGAGGACTTCAAGGATACATAACCCATATCAAGGCCTAATTTCAACTACTGCTACCCCAAATTACTGCCTGGCATGAGTGGTTCATTAGCAAAAAAGAACAAAGCACATCCTCTCTTTATATTTTCCCTATGGAACCCAGACACAGTTCTTCATATGGCCATCCTAAAGAAGAGATTCTGAAACGTGCTGTGTGATCTGTATTGAAAACTGCTGGCATTCAGGACCAACTATGAGAGTAACAATAAAGCTGATTTAAAATCACGAGATTAAATTACTAAAGCTCGAGAAACTTGGGAGAACCAATGAGCCCACTAGAAACTTTTATAGCTTTATTTTCATTAATTATTATTCTTTACTTTTAAGAAAACACATTTATCCATGTTGTGTAAAAATCCAAATGTATTTCTACCTGCCTCTGTTCACCTTGCTCTGACTGTGGCCTTGATAAGCAACTCCCACTGATCTTCAACCCCTTCTTACAAAGAGTGCTTGCAGGATTAAATCTGCTGGGATCATAAAAATGCCCTCCTTAGTCACTCTGCTGGCAAATAACTGGAGGAAGACAAGAGAAGACAGGCACATTCATCACACAAACAGCAAAGTCCATTTGAATAGTATTAAATCAAATGAGGGATTTTGCTTTTTTTTTCCTCCACGGAGAAGATATTAGCAGGATGCAGCAGCACCTGCTGGAGGGTGGAAAATAACACGGGTACAGTAAGGAATAACAGCATAATGTATAAGCATTATTGAAAAATAAGTACAGTTATGTGGATTTCATTAGTCAGGACTGTGAGTTACTGAAGTTCTCCTTTCATCTCCCTTTCAGGAGCAGAGAAAAAGACCATTCAGCTTCAAAATCCAGACTTCGCTCCTGTGACAAGAGCAATGAAGCCCCAAAGAAAATTTGACGGCACTGAAGAATTTATCCATGTGAAAATCAGGTACATTTCTTATCACATTATATGAACCCACTGCTAGTTTATAACCCTCACATTTCATCTTCAGGGAAAACAGAAATAATTTTCATGCCACAATTCAAAAGCTGTGATAACAAATGAGATCAAAACTGAGGTTCCTACATTGTGACATGGGACACTAGTGTCCTGGCCTGTTCCCCTGTGTCTATTCCCCAGCCAAAACCACTCTGTTCCAGCAAAGGAACAGAGTAAAGCAGCTGTATGCACATGCATCCAGTGAAATGGGTCTTCTCTCCTGCAGAGAAGAGGTTGTATGATGTAGGAGAGCAGGAAAAAAAAAGGTCTCGGCACCACTTTGCACTCCATTTTCCATTGAAAAATGAAGCTCTCTGAGTAAGTCCCAGCCCCACAGCCACAAGAATAAAGATTACAAGCAAAAAAAAAAAAAAAGAGATCACAGATTTTATCCATTCCCTGAACTCTGGTCCCACATCTTGAAGGTGTTAACTCAACGTGGCAGCCAGTCATACCAGTACTTCCCACTGTTACTTTTGTAATTCAAGTCATGTCACTCACAACTGCACGTACCTTCCCTGTGAGCCTTCTGACATCACTGGTTCCTTGCTTTGTAGAAATCCAAAAACCATAAACAGCAAAATTCTTGAAGGACAAAGAATATTAGCAACAGAACTACTTTTCAAGGCTTAATTTTGATTTCATGACTCAATTTCCATTTTTACTTTCCCCTTATTCTTTTTAAGCAAGAAACACCAGAATGAATGTGACCATAACTCCAGTTAGTATACATAAGGCACCAGTTACAGTCAACCAGAAAGATCTCGTAGGTCTCATTTGTAGAAACTTTGTTCATACTAAGTAGCCATCTGTTGTTCAGCACCTAGATTAAGCTTATCACCAATTCTTTCTACAGTCCAATGGACAACAATCAGAGGCATCTCAGAGTATGTGATAAACAGAGGTGGAAATAATTATGTCAGAAAGGGATTAAGTATATACTGGAGATGGTCCTTATTACCACAAAACTCAGTCATCTGAGCTCCTTAAATAACTGTCTTTTTAGTAAGAAAGGTTGGAATTTGCCCACATTTGGAAGCCTACAAATAGACATAAAAACTCATGCTTAGGAACCTAGATAATTGCCTGGTTCACTCTACAGAGATATACAGAGCTAAGTTCAGTAGCCCAAGCACACAGAGAGGCCAGCAGGTTGAGGGAGGTGATTCCCACTCTACGGAGCTCTGATGAGACCTCACCTACAGTGCTGGATCCATCTCTGGAGTCCTCAGCACAGGAGAGACGTGGACCTATTGGAGCAGGTCCAGAGGAGGCCACAAAAATGATCAGAGGGCTGACACCCTCTACTGTGAGGACAGGTTGAGAGAGATAGGGTTCAGCCTGGAGAAGGCTCCAGGGAGACCTTATTGCAGCCTTTCAGTATGTAAAGGGGCCTCCAGGAAGGACGCAGACAATCTTTGTAGCAGGGCCTGTTTCAATGGGACAAGGTGTAATGGTTTGAAACTAGAAGAGGGGAGATTTAGACTAGACAGAAGGAAGGAATTTATTACAGTGAATGAAACACTGGCCCAGGCTGCCCAGAGAGGTGGTTGATGCCCATATCTGGAAACATTCCAGGTGTGGTTAGACAGGGCTCTGAGCAGCCTGCTCTGGTTGCAGATGTCCCTGCTTTGTGGAGGGGGGTAGACTAGATGACATTTAAAGGCCCCTTCCAACACAAGCCATTCTTTGATTGCATGGTTCTATGATTTATTTGTATTTAAGCTATTTGCTTAGATGAACTTGATTTTTATCTAAAGGACAGCAAATATAAGAAGAACCCTGACACATTTAGAATAGTACATTAAAACCAGAGCACTAAAGCTACTACTAAACCTCATCTGTTCACCCTGTAACCCTAACAGAAATCAGCACCTCCAGCTTTGACATTAATTTTAAAGTGTCAGGCAGAAGACCAGCTTGTAAAGAAATTCCTGCACTGCTGAAGTCATTTAACCCTCACCTCCAGAGCAGAAAAGAAGGGTGGAAAGAAGGAAGAACAACAAGAATGTCAGACCCTTTGTCCTTTTTTGGATTTGGGTGAGAACAGAACTCATTCTGTTCAGTGATTTTACTTTTCAGCTCAGTTTTTCTAACTCACTGCACTGTCCAAAGACCCACAGGCAGGGTCTGCTGCTGGCAGTGGTAACAGCCCATGGTTAGAGTTACTACCAAGGCTTGGTGTGCAGACCAAGGCCACTGCTGGATCTTGTGCACCATGTTCAGTGGCACCTGCAGGGAGGAGGGGATGGGGCAGGTGACCCCAAACTGGCCAGTGAGGGATTCCAGCCCATAGACAGCACATTGGGTATAAAGCTGAGGGATGTGGAGGGTCTATAGCTCTCTTGAGGCTCACAGGCTCTTCTCCATTCTTGGACCACTTTGCCAGCTTTGCTCAGCTTGGCTTGGGTCATCTTCCAGTTCCTTTCTCAGAGCATCCCAGGAGGACTCTGGCCATTCTGCCTTTGATCCCAATCTGTGTATTCCTGAATCCAGTACCAGAATCCAGCTCCCGAGCACAGCTCCCCTCTGCTGCAGGGCCCCGTCTGGAACTCTCCCAGTGCCTGCTCCACAGCATCAGTGGTGATGGTGATGTGATTACCATCAGGGGGTTGGGTTTGATACTAGTTTTGTATACATTTGTATATATTCCATTTTTATTATTACTATTTTCATTCAAGCTGTTCTAGTTTGCTTTTCTAATGTCTGAGTCTCTCTCCCTTATTCTGCCTCTCTTCCCCTTTGGGGAGGGGGGGGGTTAACAGAGAGTGGCTGTTATGGGTCTAAGGGGCTGCCCTGACCCTAAACCATGACACCCATAAGTAGCATACCTCACATCTTCTCAGAGATTAATAATGAAAGGCAAAAAGCCACCTTACACCATTTAATTCAGATTTCTAGTACAAGACTTTTAGCTGAGTAGCCTTTTATTAAAGCCAGTATCTTGCATGTCTTCTAGACACTCCACAGTACTGGAAACTTCAGCTCCTCCATCAGTGCCATGAGCAGCTTCAGTAGTTCACAGCCCTGTTCAGAAATAGCAACGTGTTTCTATTGGAATTTCTCAGGAGGTCATTTCTAGTTGGTTACTGCTAGAATTTTAGTGCTTTAATTAACAGTCCTTCAGTTTTATTTGTTCTCCATGAAGATACTTGCACACTTTAAGGAAGAAGCCTGTAAACATTTCTTTAGAACCTAAATAAACTGAGTTCCTTCAGTTGCTTGCTGTAAAGTATCTTTTTCCAGCTCTAAGAGAAGCAAGAAAATTGAATAGTTCAAAGCACTCGGAGCTCCTGGAAACAGCTGAACCTGAAATTGAATGATGAACAACACTTTATCACAGTAGAAACTGAGGCTTCTCAGCATCCCACAGGGTCAGGCCCTTCATTTGCACTTAAAAGCACCCAGTGCAAAAATCATGAATGTTCCTGGCCATTCAGGATGCTGGTTTTACAAAATTTTTTTTTTTATTTTGTAAAGCTCAAACATTTCCAAATCTTTACAACATGCAGCTTGGGTACATTATCAAAACTTCACCCTGGGCTCTGAGTGAAAGACTGTGGCTTACGGTCATGCTACAAGAGAATTACAGTAAAATCATACAACTTTGTTTTCACTCCTGAATGCACTATCTGGATGAAATAAGCTGCAAACAAAATTTCTTGCATCATTTCCAGCCTCTGTTTTTACTTATGTGATCAGCAGCACCTCATCTCTTTATCCACAATACTTTATCCACTGCTGATCTTGCACTAAACAACACAAGAGAAAGATCTTTATACCACATTCAGATTTTTTAGGAAGTCTCCTAAAGGTTTGGTAGAAGACTTTGACCACTACACTATTTCACACAAAAGTCAACACTTCCTCGAAGCAAGATTCCAGAAATCCATTTGTTGTTCAGGTAACACTGGCCTGGATTCTGCAGTCTTGAGGAGCTGGCTCATGAATTCAGGACCCCACTGTAATAACAGTGATTCACCTTCACCCAGATACTGCTTTGCTACTGGCACTACATAAAAGGCACATTTAAAGCAAACACATCATTAAATTTGACTCAGTATAAGACAGACACTTCTCCACTGGGAACTAGACAAACAATACAAAATTATTTTGCATGGGATACACAACTCATGTTATCAACAGCTTTTAGTTGTTAAAAACATCAGAAGTAGTCACCATCAACAGGCATTTGAAAACTTGATTTACCTGCTGTGGGGCCTAAACAATTATTCCCGATTGGGATGTTTCAAAGCCCTTTCTTTGTGGCCTTCCTGTTCCTTTTATAAAACTTTGTTTGGTTTGCTCTTCAACTCCATGGTTGGAAACTCCATTAGAGTACTTGAGAGCCTAAGACATATTGACTTTTTATTTGCCCGACCGCTCCAAGAAAAATATTTTTATTTGCCTTAAAAAATCTGGCATCATTTCAACATCCTTGTTTGCTTCTGAAACTAAGCACCCTTACAAAGCCCAGCAACTCATCTCCAAGCTTGTTTACAGTAGAGGCTTAGGTAACTGAAATAGAGAAGGCAGAGGCACCACACTGCTCTGTATCACCTGTTACGTGGCCTTAGGGATATCGTTCCACAGACAGTTTGAGCAACACATGTGGTTAAAAGCCCTATTTTGTTTATAACCTCCATATACAACCTATTCTTCAGATTAAATGGGCACTAAAAGCTTAAAGTCTAATTCAGGCTAGCAGCTGTTAGTTTTATGAAACATTTTATGAAAAGTCTTCCTATTTTTCTTGATCTCAGCTATACAAATATGCACCAAAACACAGTGAAGGAGGGAGTAAAAAAACTACGCAGCAAAAACGACCAGAGATATCTTTGTCACATGGATAAAATTGAAAGAAAAATAGGAAAAATACAGTGACATGTTTATCTTTTATTTTAACTCTCAGTAATGAAAACACCCTGCTTTTCCCTAAGTACTTAAGGATTGTCTGAACCATTCGTGGGCAACATCTAGTTTTCATCCAGATAAATAGGGAGCTGCTTCCCCTCCACAACGCTGCCAACAGGAGGGTATAGCTTTCCATCTAGAAATTAAGTGGTTTACTAAAGGTAGCCAACACTGAGAGTATTTTGAGGCTGCCCACCCTTTGCTTCCTCTCATTCCCTAAACTCCACTGACACAAATGTGTGTAACGATTCTCGAGCTGCAAATGCTCAGCGCTACTACAGCAGTAAATCTCTACAGCTTCTGGCAGGATTTTGTATAGTCCAGTGCTCAGAACTGGAGTCTCTACAGACAAATATGAGGTGAAACACAACACAGAGGGACATTAAGGTGAGGAAAGGCAAACCTCTTGGTAGTGCCTAAGTTTACTTCTCTTACTGTAGGTATACACATAACTCACCCATTTCTTGCAAGCGTACGCTGTAAATGGAACCAAGAGCAGTATTAAAAATGTGATGTGTGTTGGCTGTCCCAGTTCAAAGCCCAGAGCTAGTATGATGCACTGCCTTTAGGATGTGTCAAACCGGACACATTACATTAGGTTGGGCTCATGAATAGGCAAGTACTGTAAATAAGTTTCAAAGCACATAGGGAAGGATAAACAGGAGATTACTCACACCTTTTAGGACCAAATAGCTGAGTAAGTATGTTGCCAAACTAGGTTAGCAAAAGAACCTTGATGCTTAAAATTTGTTTGTACCTTTGCATAAAGTTTGTAACAAGCCTCCACTGTATTTTGCTGACATTTGCTAAAAGACCACACCAGTTGTGTATTCCCTTGAGCTCTAATTCACTATGTAACAAATATTTTAAAGAAAATACAATAAAATATTTTACAAAGGACACTTCTTTCTACGTGGTCAACTGTCACGTGCATATTTACAGAGCTGAATTAGTATAAGCAAAAAAAAAATTAAAAAGGAGAAAAAAAGAAACAAAGACCTTGACTTGAACTTGATGTAAACCATGTGAATAGCTGCAGGAAGTCTTATCAAACTCACCTGTAATTATTTTTTTTACCCCTCTTTTACAATCCCGTGCTTTACCACCCCTGCTACGTTCCTTATATCAAGGTGACTCAGAGGTGGGACACTTTATTCAGCCAATTGAATCTTTAGAGCCACTCCACAATTTGCGTGCACAGGTAGCACAACATGCCAAACTCACACATATGTCAAAGCCATTAGAAAGAAACCAGCTCAAACCTCTGTGGCATTCAGAAGAAAAACACCAGCAGGACACAGAGAAGGAAATTCAGATAATCTAAGTCAGTCATGAAGCCATAGACGTGTCTTTTCCTCAAGTTTTATAATGAAATTTAAAAGAGTGGCGATTTCTGGTCTGTGCTGTTAAAGGACGCTCATTTTCTCTGTTTACACAGAGCTGATTTCATTGTTATCCAGAACCGGTAACTTAACAGGTTGTGCAGAATTTCTAATCCCTTCTCCTAATAAGGAGGAAAACCAAGGGAATGGAAACTATTTGCCTTAAAAAGTGAACCTACACCAGCACTGAAAACAGACCTCAACCCATCATACCACACACTGCATCCTTAAAAGCAGCAGTGCCAGAGTACTTGCATTCACAACTTCCTGTATCTATTCCAAGTTTTAGGGCAAATCAGTGTTGTCATAAGAGATGACAAAAAGGTCACACTCAGGAAGGAATATGCAGTCAACTTGCAGAGCTGTGTGGCTGAAAGGGAGCAGGAGTCACAAAGAAAAGATTTGTAGTCACACTGACCACAACTGCTGCCTTTCTTGCAAAGGCCACAGCCTGGGGCTGCTGCAACACCTGCGAAGGAGGCAGGTTACATACATCCTGGGGAAACACAGGACAACTCCCAGTGACATACCCTGTCACACCCTCACCTCATGGTGTCCTTCTGCAGTTGTGGGCAGCCCCAGCAAACGGCCCAGACCCCAAGCGAGCTCTGGTCCCTTACCAGCAGGCCTCATCATCCCACCTTGCAGGCCAACCCACCCATATGCCATCCCAGTAAACCTGTGCTCCACTTGCAACCCACCCACATCTCACTACTTGTGACCACCATCTTGCACAGCTCCCCTCAAGCCCACTCTCCTCAATCCCCCATGGCTCCCCTCAGCTCCTGTGGTGGGTTGACCCTGGCTGGATGCCAGGTGCCCACCAAAGCCCCTCCCTCACCCCCCTCCTCAGCTGGACAGGGGAGAGAAAATCTAATGAAAGGCTCATGGGTCGGGGTAAGGACAGGGAGATCACTCACCAATGACTGTCACAGGCAAACCAGAGCTGACTTGGGCTAATTAGTTTAATTTATTACCAAGCAAATCACAGAAGGGTAATGACAAATAAACCCAGATCTTATGAACACCGTCCCCCTACCTCTCCCTTTCTCCTAGGCTTAACCTCACTCCTGATTTCTCTACCTCCTCCCCCTCCAGATGCACAGGGGAACAAGGAGTGGGGTTGTAATCTGTTCATCGCGCTGGTTCTGTCTCTACTTCCTCATCAGGAGAACTCACACTCTTGCCCTTCTCTAGCATGGGGTCTCTCCCATGGGAGACAAATCTCCACAGACTCCTCCAAAGTGAGTCCTTCCTACCAGCTCTAGCTCTTCATGAACTACTCTAGGGTGGGTCCCTTTCACGAGGTTCACTTGCTCAGGAGGACAGGGTCACAAGTCCTACCAGTAAAACTGCTCCAGGATAGGCTCCTCCATGGGTTCACAGGTCCTGCCAGGAGAATGCTCCAGCACAGGCTTCCCACAGGGTCACAGACTCTTTCAGGCGCATCCATTTGCTCCACCAAGGGGTCCTCCGTGAGCTGCAGGTGGATATCTGCTCCACCACCAACCTCCATGGGCTGCAGGCAGACAGCTTGCCTCACCATGGTCTCCACCACAGACTGAAGGGAATCTCTGCACCTGGAGCACCTCCTCCCCCTCTGCCTTCACTGACCTTGGTCTCTGCAGAGATGTTTATCTCACATATTCTCACTCCTGTCCCTGGCTGTAATGACTGTCATACAGTAATATTTTTCCCCTCTTAAATTTGTTATCCCACAGACACTACTGCCATCACTGATGGGCTTGGCCTTGGCCAACAGTGGATGCATCTTGGAGCCAGCTGGTATTGGAGCCATCAAGGGACAGGGGAAGCTTATAGAAGCTTCTCACAGAAACCACCCCTATAGTCCTCTCACTACTAAAACCCTGCCCTGCAACCCAGTACAGTTTCCCCTCACCTCAATTTACTTCCCCTTATCTTTCCTACAGCCCTCCTTCACCACCTTCCTTCTTTTCCCCTCAATTCCTCATGGCTCCCCCCAGCTCAGCTCTGCTCCTCTCAACCTCCCACAGCCCCTTCACCCTGGCTCTTCTCACCCCCCCGACCCCGTCTCACCGCGTGATTGCCACTCCTCTGCAACCAATCGGAGCTTCCGCCAGCGGGCCCGCAGCCAATCGCATTGGGCGGAGGCGGGGACCGTGACGAGCCTCCCGTGAGAGGGCCGCGCTCCCGCCGCCGGTGGCAGCCGGGGCCGTGCGGGTGGCGGGTGCGCAGGCGCTGTCCCGTCACACCCCCGCCCCGGGCCGCGGCCGGTCACCTCCAGCGCCGCTCGTGCCCCCGCTGGCGGCGGTTTTGGCAGGAGCGGGTCCGCACGGTGGGGTCGGGGCGGGATCGCAGTGGGGAAAGGGGCGGTGACGAGGTGTCTCGCATGGGGAGGTTGTGGTGATCGCTGCTGCCGGAGCGCAGCCCGGGGCAGGGCCGCGGGACAACCCTTCTACCCCTGAGCTCGGGCTTCGCACAGTCGGGTGGCTGCCCTTCCGCCTCTGCCCCCCTCGACTTTCAGGTGAGGGGAAGGAAGCGTTGGTAGGCTGCGTGGAGCCGGCAAGGTTTCCCCAACGGAGCTCCTCGGCCCGTTGCTGAGCAGCGGGGCCCGGGACCCGCGGCGGTGTCTCGTCCCGGGGGCTCGCCCTGCAGCTGCTGCGGGTCCGGGGGTGGGTGGCGGCGCCGCCGGTTCCTCTCGCAGCGCTGCGGGAGCGGGGTCTGTGCCCCGGTGAAGTTTCTAATGACGAGGCAACGTCTTGCTGTAAGCTACGAAGGGCAGAAACACTCCTTTCTTACCGAGCGGGGCAACGAGAGGCGCGAAAACCTTGTCTGGAAGGCGCGGGGTTGGCGCGCTGCGGGGTTGGGGCGCTGGCAGCTGTGATGTTGGCGACGGTTTATAGTTGGCTGCGGTGTCGCGACAGAGAGGTGCAGCATCTTCGAAGTGCTTCCAAGCGAATACTGCGGTCAGTAGCCAGTACTGTGCTATGAGAAACTCTGGTTCTGCTTTCTAAAGCCCCGGAGAACATGAAACGAGTGATTCTGTCTCCATCGCTCATCTCTCTCTCTCTTTTTCTTCTTTTATTTTTTTTTAATTATTTTTTTTTAAATTCTCTTTAAAGGGGCTGTGTGGTAGGAGTCCTCTGCATTAGGAGATAATGTAGTGCTGGTTTTGACGATCCTTTTTTCTAACATTTCTATCTTCTAAGGAAATTTTAATCTTTGGTTGCAGGGAGGATGATTTCCTGTGCTTTGAACTCCTCTGACCGCTAAAGCTTTAGTGCTACTGCTAAAGCTACTTACATAATACACTCATGGTTTTAAAGGGTTTGGGGGAAAGGGTCGAGATAGGCCAGAAGATATTGCTGCAGTTAGATACCTGCTGTTCCTTCTAGAATCACCCTACTTTGTGCAAGTGAGGTAAAGGAGAAATCTGCTGGAGTGGGGTCTTATTGAGCAGTAAATACTCTTGTCTGACAACGCTGCAGAAGTTTTTGTGAAACCTGGAGCTTCACTTCCTCTTTCTTAAAGGCTCTGAGAAAATTCTGCATCTTGCTGAACAGAGTGCTCCTGTCAACACGTTCAGAGTTTGGGGCGGGGAGCTTACAAATCATACTTTGCATTCATAATAGTCATGAATTCCATGGTGAGAAATGCTTGCCTCGTAACTAAGGTTACTAATTATTTTATTTCTGAGAAATACAATCCATAAAGAAAATGCTTAAATACTGTTATAGGAGATGTACAACAGTTCAGAAGGAAAACAGAAGTTACTCCTAGTTCCATGTATAGAGTAAGCAATGAGTAAATAGGGATATTGAAAGGCTCAAAAGTCTTCTAGAAATTCAAGAGGGTGGAAACTGTGGAAGTGGAAAGGTGGGATGGAAAAGAAAAAATGTAGTTATAGTCAAAACCAAACTTCTGGTCTGAATGGTGATGTGTAAGCAGGATTTAGGGCAGCCCAGGACTCTTAAATGTGAAGCCAGAGTTGTTCAGGTGCCTTTGCTTGTACCTGAGGAAAAATAGTGATTGTCTGTCTTGGAATGTAGAATTGTAGCAAGACGCACAGAACGATGCAATAATTACTTAAAAGAGAGAAAACAATTCTTCCTTGCATTTAGTCTGGAATGAAAAAAATCTCATTATTGCTCATTTGTTTAAACAGATGAAAAAACTATGACGATATGTGAGGAAACTTCTGAAGTCAGTAGGGAAATAAAACTGTTGACTTCAGTGGTTGTTTAGACTGGTTATTTTGCAGTTAACCTCTAGAAGGAAGATGTACATCATGCAGAGCTAGTTAAACTGGTTCCAGTACAATTATTTTGTCTTACAGCCTGATTTGTCTTTGTAAAATTTTCAGGTGCATCTGATATCCTGCTGGAAATAATCTGAAGTATCAACAATGAACTCGATGTTAATGTTATTTTTTTCTGGAATAGTTGCCTGTTGTTCTCGCTCTTCTGGTGATTCGGTATCCAGGTTACTCCTCGTGTCCTTCGATGGCTTCAGGGCCGACTACTTGGAAACCTATAAACTTCCTCATCTTCAGGAGTTCATTGAGGATGGCGTCCTTGTAAAACAAGTTACAAATGCTTTTATCACCAAGACTTTCCCAAACCATTATACCATAGTGACAGGTTTATATGAAGAAAGCCACGGCGTCGTGGCTAACGACATGTACGATGCGGATGCCAAGAAGAAGTTTTCACAGTTCAATGATTCGGATCCCTTCTGGTGGAACGAGGCAGTTCCAATTTGGGTAACAAATCAACAGCAGGGAAATGGAGCAAGTGCTGCTGCAATGTGGCCAGGTTCTGATGTAAAAATTAACAATACAACGCCTCAGTTCTATATGAAGTACAACTTTTCAGTAACATTTGAGGAGAGAGTGGAGAAAATTGTTGCGTGGCTGAACAGCTCCAATCCAGTGGTCAGTTTTGCTGCGTTATACTGGGAAGAACCAGATGCAAGCGGGCACAAGTATGGACCAGATGACACTAAGAAGATGCGTAAAGTATTAGAAGAAGTGGATAATCATATTGGATTCCTTACTAGGAAACTGAAGGCGTTAGGTTTGTGGGAGACTATTAATATCATAATAACAAGTGATCATGGAATGGCCTCCTGTTCTGCAGAGAAGCTGATTATCCTGGATGACTGCATTGGTCGCAATAACTATACTCTGATAGACAAGAGTCCAGTTGCTGCAGTGCTGCCAAGGCAGAGTATGTTATGGGTTTGTTTTTTAAGTCATACCATGTGAATTAAATGTTGTTTATCTTAGTACTCAAAAGTACATGCCATAGTAGCTTGTTCACATCTTTTTTTTATCACAGAATTTGGACATAATTTGATGAATGAACTAAAGAAGGTTTGTTTATTTAGAAATTACTTTGGTTTGGTAATGAATGGGCCAAGGAGAGTTTCTTGTCAAATTGCTGGGGGTGGTAAAGATGGCCCTGGTACAGCTTGTTGAGGAAGTTGCTTAGTATTCCTGCTCTCTTGTTGCTCACTTAGGCTATACAGATGTAATTCAGTGAGTGTGATATAAACCCTCATGTTTATTCAGAATGAAATAACATAATTGTCTAAACTTCCAAGTAAAAAGCTAAACCAAACTTCCACAGCTTTACCACTTCTCTGAATGAAACTTCAGTTTTGATCCTGTGAATTCAGTGTTTGTATCTCAGAGCAACTGCCAACAGGCGTGTCTTAAAGCATGACAATGCTGGTCTCAGTTTCCACAACTGTGGCCAGACTGAAGAGATTCTAATGAACAGAGTGATTTATACAGTAATTTAATACAAAATTTAATACTTGCTGCTTTGGACAAAATATTAACTACTTTGGGTTGTCATTGCTTTCTTTTGATTTCTCTGCTTGAATTTTGCCTTCCTCCCTTGCAAGCCCAGAGGGTAAGGTGGAGGGTAAGTCCACAGCTACAGCTGTGAGGTGCCTGATATGAGAGCAAATTGTGAAATCCCCCTCAATACACATAACTTCCATTAGGGAAGTGAAAAAAAATTTTTTTACGTGCCTTTTAAAAAATAATAGGTTTGGAAAAAAAAAAAAGAAAAGGATTTTAGGTTTAATGACAGATAATTGCAGTAAACAGGGTGTCATTTCCAGCTGTTTCACATGCAGGTTTTTTTTTTCTTGGCAGATAAAAGAGAGGTATATAACTTACTGAAGAAATGCAGCAGTCACATGAAGGTCTATCTCAAAGAAGAAATTCCAGACAGATTTCATTATCGTCACAATAAGAGAATTCAGCCCATAATTCTGGTTGCAGATGAAGGCTGGACAATTGTGCAAAATGAGTCACTTTCAAAATGTAAGTCTGATTTCCTCATTTGTGCTCGTGGTGGCTTATATCGGTAAATGGTCTTGGTTTTTATTCCAGCCATCTGTAGGATGGTCCTAGTTTAGTGAGTGGAGTCCTGGCACTGTCCATCTTTAGGGACATCTCAGCATTTTGTAGAACATTCTCAGCCTGAGCCTGGAGTGTTTTAACAGATGAGGAAGAGATGGAAACTTTTCCATTGGCTAAAACACTTCATCATGTTCCACTTAATAGCCAGAGGTACACTTTTAAGAGTTGTCTTAGGCAAGGTAGCAGTCTGTCTCAAGCTTCAATTAAAGTGTGGTTTAACCATTTTTTTTTGTATATATAATAGATGTATAGGAGAGCATAAATTGAAGAATGCAAGACACGGCATTTTATGTTACAATACATACACTAGGAAACAAAAATAAATGGAGGGAAATACTAAAAATAATAGGATTACAACAATAATGGTCAAAGAAACCAGAGCTGTTCTTGTTAGGGGCACCAAATAGAAATAGTTTGAAAGACAGAAACTAAAGCAGATGCTAGCTCACACATGCTAGATGCTATGAATGTCAAATTACATACATATATATGTATATGTGTGTGCATATATCACAGAATCAGAATCATTTAGGTTGGAAAAGACCCATGGGATCATCATGTCCAACCATTCACCCTACTCTACAAGTTCACCCCTAGACCATACCCCCCAACACTACATCCAGGCGATTCTTAAACACATCCAGGGATGGCGATTCAACCACCTCCCTGGGCAGCCTATTCCAATATCCCACCACTCTTTCCATGAAGAATATATATATATATTTCCAGGTGTTTCACATGCAGAGTTTTCAGGCAGACAAAAGAGATGTGTTTAACTTACCGAAAAAATACAATGGTCACATAAAGTCTATCTCAGACAAAAAATTCCAGACAGATTTCACTGTCATCATAAGAAGAGAATTCAAACCATAATTCTGGTTGCAGATGAAGGCTGTGTGTGTGTTCAGAAAGTGATTGGACAAATTCTTGGAAGAAAAATCCATTAATAGAAACTAAATAAAAAGGTACCAACTTCCAGGAAGCTTCTGAGCAGCCAACGGCTGGAGGCTGGTTGGGATGTCAGGGCTAACCCTGTTGGATGCTTCCCAGACTCTCTGTCACGACTGCTGTCAGAGACAGGATGCTGGGCATTGTAAAATCCCAGTTTCACCCAGTTTGGCTGTTCTTACTATTTGCCCTTTGCACACTTAAGTTGAAATTTTCTCATTATTTGTACAAAAGTACTGCTTTAATGTAAGATCCATTTATACTTTGATTTTCCCCCAGATTTGCTACAGTCCTTTTCAAACTGACACCACTTAGCAGATGTGCTCTCTAACAGAGGTCTGTTTCTTGTTTATGGTTAGATCTAATTTCAGGTTCCTAAAAATAGTGGTGTATTTATAAGCAACAATGTTGCATCTCTCAGAGTGAATCACTTTTCTAACCAATTTTGTTCCCAGATGCAAGCAGGGAGGTTTTAGCCTAGAAGGCTATTTAAATGTTTATTGTAGTTACCTTCCTGGACAAAGCAACAGTGTAAAGATGGGCAAGTGAAGCAATACCTCCACTGTTCCTAGCACTGGTAGCACACACCAGCCTTTCTGCCTCAAGAGGTGAAAGATGGGAAATGTCATTGGAGCAGGGACTTGGAACAAGCTCTGTTCAAAACACGCAAGTAGTAGAAGGAAGAAAAAAAAAAAAAACTGACCAGGAAACACAGGAGTGCATTAAAACAAACAGCTATGGTGCAGTCCTGTCTTTGAGGTAAGAAATGTAAGAGTGGAAGACATTATAAAGGAATATTGGAAGTAGACTGGAATGGTGAGTGTGACCTCAGCAATAGGAATCTTGACATTTCCGATCAGAAACTTCAGTGAAGCGGACAAGGAGACAGTTCTTGGGGAGACTCAATAAACTGTTACTAAGAAATGAACTCAAAACTAAAATGCAGTCACTCAGATTCTCTGCTGTGTGTGCTATGAGAAATTTTTGGCATCTTGGGCAGATTTGTCAGTGTATTATTAGGAAATTTTACTATGGCTACTTTTTAGCTGTTTATATACTACCAAAAATCAGAGTATTTTTTAAAAACCTGCCAAATGTCCAAGTCCTGGTGACCTTGTAGCCACAAGCATTTTGTTGTACACCTGTCACAGGCATCGTGATCCTTTGTTCTTTTGTTTGACTATTTGGGTATCTGTTCACCAGAAGTACCTCGTGATAAGCATGACTAGAGGGCACTTGATATGCTCAAACTGAATGCTGTTACAGGGAGAGCTCTTAGCTTTGAAGGAGTAATTAAAGTGTCTGCTTTGCAAGGGGGACATGTCTTTCCAAAATCTGAGGGGCACTGATTTGCATTGCAGCTACTGACTTGTGGAGTGACAACGTCCTTCCTGCCTTTGGCGTGGGAAGGGGAAAACTGGAACTGTTGATGGCCAAAAGGAGAAGAGATAATGGGGAGGGGAACCATGGCTAAGATCAGTATGGGAAAAGACTTTGGGGGATTGGGGAAGAGGGGAGGAACTCTGGATTCCTTCAGTGTTTGATCCAGCAGCTGCTTTTCTGTTCTGCATTAGTCTTTGGTTAAAATACATGCCTTTTGGGGATGGGGGAGAGCTAGGGAGGGAATACTCGGTGTGCAGACAGAATCTGTGATGTTAACTCTTACATTTGCATTTCTCCAGTAGGTGACCATGGCTATGACAACGCGCTGCCAAGCATGCACCCGTTCCTGGCAGCTCACGGGCCCGCCTTCCAGCGGGGTTACAAGCAGAGCACGATGAACAGCGTTGATATTTACCCCATGATGTGCCACATCCTGGGACTGACACCACAGCCCCACAACGGCACTTTCAGTAACATCAAGTGCTTGCTCGCTGACCAGTGGTGCAAAAATCTTCCAGAAGTTATTGGGATAGTTATTGGGGCTTTTATGATACTCACTACTTTCACCTGCATTATAATAATCTCTAAGAATAAAGTAGCTCCCCCACAACCATTTTCCCGCCTTCAGTTACAATATGATGATGACAACCTTTTAATTGGTTAGCAGGTAGGGAGCGTCACCTTGCTTGCTAAATAGTGAGTTCAGAAGAAGAATATGAACTTGCACTGGATGGCATTCTTTGAAGCACTTTAATGGTATCCATCTAAAATACTGTACAGCCAGATCTTGCTAACTTGTCTATGTGACCTGACAAGTAATCCTGTAACAATATTTTCAGAACAAAACAGTGAACGGGTGACTTTCTGCTGGAAGAGATGCTTAAAAAAATGAGGACACTTATTTTTTTTTATTCAAACCTGGGAATGCTTTCAAAATGAAATTCCAGAGTATGAACTAGTCAGGATAGACCAAGTGAATTTTACCATTTGTAAATGAGAATTGTTGGTTGGGGTTCTTTTTGTATTAAATTTAATGTTGATTTCTTTTAGTGTTCTTGTACCTGTATTGGAAATACCATTTTTATGAAAGTTATATTTGGACTGTATGTTCCAATTTGTTCTTGAATTTGGGGACAGAGGGTATAGAGTAGCTCCAGCACCTCTGTTTCTACCCTAAGCCAGCAATATGACCAGAAACTGTTGAGAAGGAAAACAGAAGTTGCTGAGGAAAGAATGGGTGCCTATCACTCCTGTTTTGAGCAATACAGTACGTGTGGCTCGGCAGTTACGGCTCTGGGCAGACGGCTCTGACATTTCTAGCTGTGTGCCTGTGGAAGAGCGTGTTCCACAGTGCCTGCCCACAGAGAGCTGGGATGGTACTACTTGCTTATCTCAGGGATGTTGATATAATCAGAGAATCCTTGGATTACCCAGTTCTGTGGGCTGTAGTAGTAGTAAAATTGCTGCTTCTAAACCCTGTGAAAAGCTTTTTGGGTGTAAGCTCTGCTGTGGGTGTTTCTGTAACAAGGTGGTTCTGCCCTGTGTACTGGCATCTTCTAAAGGCTGCCAAATCCTAAAAAGCAACAACTGCAAGTCTGACATGCAGTCATCAAGCAAGGATTCCAAACTGATTTTAAACCCTGGACATTTAAAGGGAAGAGTTAATTTCTTTTTTAATGTAAGATCTGTTACCTGTAGTCTTTAAATTGCATAGGTGGAAAGTTCTGGTGAAGACCAGTGCTAATATTTCCCTTAATTCAAACACTTCATTCCTTGTTAATTGTCAAGTCTAATAACTTGCCATTAAAAAAAAATTAGTTTGATTTAGAAAGCCATAGTGGTACCTTGTCTTTCAGTGAGGAAAGAATGTGAGATTAGATTTTTAATGCTAACCCAAAACCAGAACTACACTTACCCAGTCTATTCCTACAAGTTGGTTTTAAGACCCAGTGATTGGAAGTACACAAGGTGGTTTCTTGTTTGCCAGCTCAAATTCAGTGCAATTTGCTATTAGCCACAGACTGCCTTTTAGAGAGAAAACTGAGAGGAACTGTGGACTTTGGGAGGGACTGGTTACAAAAGTAACTGCCCCCCTGGAAAAAACAGCATTTAAGTTTTAAAAACATGTGGACCTTCTACTCATTTGTATTTTCATCTCTGATAATTCTGTTGTACTGATTAAAAACAATACAAGAACTAACCTGTTGTGGTTTTTGGTTTTTTTTCCCTTCTTACACTACTAGTAACTACTTACTGACTAATGCTTTAAGTCTGGATTAATGTGAACTTGAAAGAGGCTCAGGCCCCTTGAAAAATCTGTGCTGCTGTTGTCAGTCTACTGGACTTTAGACTGTTGATACAGTAGAGCAATAACTGAACACAGAAAGTCACTTTTTCATCCTGCCAGAAGATTTAAAGTAATTAATTAAAAACAAGAGGCCAGGTTAACAAGTAACTATGAAGTGAATGTTTTGCAGCTCTGTAGAACCTAGGCTTAGAGATGCTGTCAGAGGGGATGGTTGAATTCCTGCATTGCAGGGAGGTGTTAGATTCTGGTAATTTCACTGAAAAAGGCTGCCAGCCTTGGAGGGTGGCAGACTTGCCAGGAGGTGTTTTGCGTCATCTATTTATGGAGATACTTGACTCAGCTGAGTTATCTTTAGCTTTCTGGCAGACTTGGAAAGACCAAACTGTCCCATCCTCTTTTTTTTTGTCTAGGGATTTTCTAGATGCTGAAACAGATGAGCACAGTGCATATTCCACTTGATTCTTCCTTCCCCTTAAGAGTTGTCACAGGGTACATGATTGATGTGCATTCAGTTCCTCTGTGCACCACCATCACAGGCCAGGTGTCAAGGTTACCAAGATTTTATTTAGCAGACATGTAAATGCTGACTGAGGTGCAATGGCAGCACTAATCTGAACTATGAATACTGGTACAGATGGGGAAATCTGGGTCTAAAGATATTTGTTGTGCTAGCTCTAGGTAGCCCCTTCTGATAAGAACTGCTACAGGCAACTGAGCCACTCTGAAACCAGCAATGAGTGGCAGTATCTAGCAGATATCTCTACCACCCTCTCCTCCTTCTTAGCACTGAGACTAAACAGTGCTGTTGGGGGAAGGGTTTAAAGAGGAAGTTTAAGTATTAACCAAGAAATAGGATAAACTATACTCCAGCTGCATTGCTAATTAGTTTCAATTCCAAAGATGTGGTAGGGGCTGCAAGAGCACTGGCACAGTTCTTTGCTGCTGGTGAGGAGGGCGTCAAAGTAGCTCTTCTACAAACAGGATTTCTTTCACATCACGTACAAATGAAAAGTAGCTAGAAGAACACCCCTTTCTCCTTTGAGACAAAGTTGCTATATTGAAAGATGATCATTTTTGAAGCCTTAGTTAGTGCCTTAGAAGTTTAGAAGCCTTTGAAGTTAGTGCCTTAAACATGATGAAATATTTCCACTACCTAATTACAGTTTGTAGGAGTTACTGCTCGTGAAAGTCAGGGGCTGATTTCCTTTTGAATAGCTAATTCAAAACAAGAACATGAGAAGCTGTCACTTTCCCCTTCCTCAAAGCTGTGTCTTACTTGTTTGCGGCCACGTTTAATGACTTGCTAAATACAGGCAACTTTGCAATTGTCATACAGGGCATGTTCAGTTAGAACACTTCAACTGGCACTGAAGTATAGAAGGGAATAGGGGAAGTTTGCCACAGTTTTCCCCAGCAGCAAAACCTGATGTTTCATTATGTTAACCATCTCCATAATGGAACCCTCAACACCGGGTAAACACCAGTCTTAAAACAACCACCCCTCTGAACCTATGGGGTTTTTTTTTTGTCCGTTAGCACCAAGGAAACAGTTCCAGAAGTGAGCTGATTTCAGGGGGAAGCAGAACTTGCTATACCTCAAAAAGAACGTACTGCCTGTGAAAATAAACCGACATCATGTACCTCTGAGGATCAGACCACAGGGACAGACATTTGCTTCAACAGCCACAGTACTACCTTTTATTGAAAAAAACCACCAGACAAACCAACAATAGAGATTTGCTAATTTGAATCAGCGTAGAATTTCATTACAGAAAGGCTGTCCATTTGCAATGCTGCAGAGACCACAATTGAACTCAACTGGTTTCATGTGTTTGCAACTATTTTTGCAGTCTACCATGTAATAAATGCTTATGTTACCTTTACTGTGGTACAAAGCATTGTTTGAAAGGTCTGTATGGTGGCATATGTACAGTCCACACTTCCACGGCCATTATTTAAGCAGGGGAAGAAGATTTGGAAGTAACCCAGTTATATTTGCATTTTACCAAGCAGCAGGACTGAACAAAGGCGCCTCTGTCATTCTTCATACACACAGCACATGATCGTTGTTCCACACATCTGAAAAGGCACACTGCACAACATCTGATAATAGACATTTTTATGCCTTTCTTGTTTTTTTCTTTAGACCACATTTATCATAAAGAGCATTACTGCAGCTCTTTACCAACAGGCAGAAGATTTTTTTGATAGAAGAAACTGTATTACCACCGCTGGTAAGAAAAGATGTAATTTCCATAACAAGGTGGGAAACAGGCTCTTTTACAGAAGAACTTAAGACCTAAAATTCCATCACACTTCCAGTTATTTTTATTAAGGACATACACTATAGAGAGTACAAGAAACACGTAGGATGCATACAAGTTAAGGCCATTCTCCCCAAGCTGTTCCCCCACAATCAAGCTTGTTTTTTTCCAGAAGTGTTTTTAAATGAAGCAAGCATTATAGCAAAGATTATGTTTCAACGTGTCCAAACAGGAAGAAACAAAGATGATGTCTGACATCTCAAAGTATGCTTCACAGGTCGATAATGAAAGATAAAATCATGCAAGCTTCTCAGTTTCCAAGGTTAATTTACAAGTAGCGTTCAGTGTACTCAAGTCCGCTTCATAAAAAACTTGTTTCTACATCCCAAAAAGTATCATATACACAGAAACCAAACTCCACGCTCTCCCCAAGCAAAAAGGTAGTTGGAGAAAAATCTCACATCACATCAGAGAAAAAGTTTTCTCTAGAGGCATCACACGTGCTTTCATTTTCATTGAGCACAGAATGATAGAATGGTTTGGGTTGGAAGGGACCTTAAAGATCATAGAATCATAGAACAGTTTTGGCTGGAAGAGACCTTCAAAGATCACCAAGTCCAACCTTATTCCCAGCCCTATCAAAATCATTAAACCATGTCCCTAAGCACAACATCTACCAGGCTCTTAAACACTTCCAAAGCTGGTGACCCCACCGCCTCCCTGGGCAGGCCGTTCCAATGCCTGACAACCCTTTCAATAAAGAAATTCCTCCTAATATCCAGCCTGAACCTCCTCTGGTTCAACTTCAGGCCATTTCCTCATTCTATCACTTGTCACCAGGGAGAACAGAACAACTCCCGCCTGGCTACAACTCCCTTTCAGGTAGTTGTACAGAGCAATAAGGTCTCCCCTCAGCCTTCTTTTCTCAAGGTTAAACAGACCCAGATCCTTCAACCTTTCCTCCTAAGAGACATGCTCCAAACCCTTTACTAGCTTAGTACCCTCTCCAGCACCTCAATGTCCTTCTTGTAGAGAGGGGTCCAAAAGTGGACACAGTATTTGAGGTGTGGCCTAACCAAAGCTGAGTACAGAGGAATGATCCCCTCCCTGCTCCTGCTGGCCACACTATTCCTGATACAGACCAGGATGCTGTTGGCCTTCATGGTCACCTGGGCACACTTCTGGCTCATGTTCAGCCAGCTGTCAATTAACACCCACAGGTCCTTCTCTGCCTGGCAGCTCTCCCACCACTCCTCCCCAAGCCTGTAGTGCTGCTGGGGTTGTTGTGGCTGAAGTGCAGGACCCGGCATTTGTCCTTACTGAAACTCATGGGATTGGCCTCGGCCCAGTGACCCAGCCTCTCTAGATCCCTCTGCAGAGCTTCCCTACCCTCAAGCAGATTGACACTTCCACCCAGCTTGGTGTCCTCTGCAAACTTACTAAGGGTGCACTCTATCCCCTTATCCAAATCACTGATGAAGATGTTTAACAGGAGTGGCCCCTGTACCAAGCCCTGAGGGACACCACCTGTGACTGGCCACCAACTGGATTTAACTCCATTGACCACAACTCTGGGCTCATCCATCTAACCAGTTTTTTACCCAGGAAAGTGTATGCCCATCCAAGCCAAGAGCAGACAATTTCTTTAACAGAACGCTGTGGGAAACACTGTCAAATGCCTTACTAAAGCCAAGTTAGACAACATCCACAGCCTTGCCTTCATCCAACAAGCAGGTCACCCTGTCATAGAGGGAGATCAGGTTTGTTAAGCAGGACCTACCTTTCACAAACCCATGCTGACTGGGCCTGATCACCTGGTTGTCCTGCATGTGCTGGATAATAGAACCCAGGATGATCTGCTCCATCAGCTTCCCTGGTACTGAAGTCAAACTGACAGGCCTGTGGTTCCCTGGAACATCCTTCTGACCCTTCTAGGTGTTATATTGGCTGACCTCCCATCTGTTGGTACCTCCTCAGTCAGCCAGGACTGTTGTTAATGATGGACAGTGGCCTGGTGAGCACCCCTGCCAGCTCTCTCGGCACTCTAGGATGTAACCCATCCGGCCCCATAGATTTATGCACATTGATGTTGAGTCATGGACCATCTCCTCCCAAATTGTAGGGGGGACATTGTGTTCCTGTCCCCTGGATCTTAGAGGGAAGTGACTTTAACTTATTTATAAAACCACTTTTTATTACCCTTGACAGAATTGGACAGATTAAGTTCTAACTGGGCTTTTGCATCTCTAATTCTCTTTCTACATGACCTGGCAATATCCTTAAATGCTTCCTGGTTCACCTGCCCCTTTTTCCAAAGTTGATACATGCTTTTTTTTTTTTTTTTTCCCTCTGTGAGTTCCTGCAAAAGCTCCCTGTTCAACCAGGCTGGTCTCCTATCCTGCTGGCTCATTTTTCAGCACACAGGGACAGCCTGCTCCAGTGCCTTCATAATTTCAGTCTTAAAGTAAGCCCAGCCTTCCCAGGCCCCTTTGCTTTTGAGAGCTGCTTCCCAAGGGACTCTCCAAACCAGTGTCCCGAGCAGACCAAAGTCAACCCTCCAGAAGTCCAAGGTAGAGGTTTTACTGACAGCCCTCCTGACTTCACCACATATTGAAAATTCTATCACATCATGGTCACTGTGCCCCAGACAACTTCCAACCACCACATTTTCCACCAGCCCTTCCCTGTTCGTACAGAGTAGGTCTAGCAGGGCACTACCCCTGGTAGGCTTGCTTACCAGCTGCAATGGGAAGTTGGCATCCACACGTTCCAGAAACCTCCTGGACTGCCCCCTTTCTGCTGTGTTGTACTTCCAGCAGACATCTGGTAAGTTGAAGTCCCCCCTGAGAACACGGGCTAGTGAACACCGGACATCTCCAAGTTGTTGAAAGAACATCTCATCAGTGTGTTTATCCTGGTCGGGTGGTCTGTGGCAGACTCCCACCAGGTTATCAGCCTCACTGGCCTTCTCCTTTATCCTTATCCATAAGCATTCCACCTTAGCGTGTCTAACACTGAATTCAAGACAGTCAAAACACTCCTTAACATACAATGCTTCCCCTCCACCTCTCTTTCCTTGTCTATCCCTTCTAAAGAGCCTGTAGCCATCCATTGCAGCACTCCGACCATGCGAGTTATCCCGTTTCCGTGATGGCAATAATATCATGGTTTCCCTGGTGCACAACAGCTTCTACCTCCTCCTGTTTATTGCCCCTGCTACGGGCACTGGCATGCATGCACTCGACCCGAGGCACGGATATCGCCTCCAACACCGGTATGTCTCCCCAGGTCTTATCTTTAGCAGTCCTGGGTTTGTCCCCCTCCCGCTTCGATTTGAGTTTAAAGCCCTCTCAATGAGGGCAGCTAACTCCTGTGAGATCCTTTTCCTGTGCTTAGATAGGTGAACCCCATCTCCTGCCAGCAGGCTTGGTGTCCTGTACATCGAGCCACAAAGAACCCAAAGTTCTGTCAGTGGCACCAACCCTGGAGCCAGGTATTAATCTCCGAGATTTTCCAGTTTCTTCCCTCATCATTTCGTGTGCCTGGTAGGATGGAAGAGAAGATTACTTGGGCTCCTGAGTTCCGGATTAGTCTCCCCAATGCCCTAAAATCATTCTTGATTCCCCTCAGACATTTTGTGGTGAAGTTGTCCCCTACACATTCCAGGAACCTTCTGGATTGTTCCCTCTCTGCTGTGTGTATTTCCAGCAGATACCTGGGAAGTTGAAGTCCCCCATAAGAACAACAACAAGTGACCTCAAGTTTTCTCCTAAGTGCCTATAGAGTATTTCATCTACCTCACTGCTCTGGCTGGGAGGTCTATCTAGATCTAGTTGTAACCCCCACAGGCACGGACACCTTCCACTGCACCAAAGCCCTATCCAGCCTGGCCTTCAACACTTCCAGGGATGGGGCATCCATAACTTCCCTGGGCAACCTGTACCACTGTCTCACCACCCTCCAGTGAAGAATTTCTTCCTCACATCTTATCTAAACCTACCTTCTTTCAGTTTAAAACCGTTACCGTCCTATCACTACAATCTCTAATTAAGAGTCCCTCCCTCATCTTTCCTGTAGGCCCCCTTTAGATACCAGAAGGCAGCAGTTAAGGTCTCCCCAGAGCCTTCTCTTCTCCAGGCTGCACAACTCTAACCCTCTCACCCTGTTCTCCTAAGAGAGGTGTTCCAGCCCCCAGACATCTCTGTGGCCCTCCTCTGGACCTGCTCAAGCAGATCCACATCTTTCTTATGCCAGGGCCCCAGAGCTGGAGATAGTGCCCCAGGTAAGCCCTCACCAGAGCAGAGTAGAGGGGCAGAATCACCTCCCTTGATCTGCTGGCCACACTTCTGATGCAGCCCAGGATGACACTGGCCTTCTGAGCTGTGACAGCACACTGCCAGCTCACGTCCAGCTCTTCATCCACCAACACCCTCAAGTCCTGCTCTGCAGGGCTGCTCTCAATCCACTCATCAACCAGCCTGTACCTGTCCTTGGGAACACCCTGCCCCATATGTAGGACCTTGCACTTCACACAGGCCCTTGACCTCTGCAGATGGTTACAGAATGGTGCCTGGTTGCTTGGTTACATGTACCTTGAGTCAATCCACAGGACCGGTGGAATGTCCCTACTTTGAAGGGGCACCCTCCCTGTGAGCCCTCCCACGTGACCTGCTGCACCACGCTCTGTTTGCCTGCCCTGGTCACAGCACTCCCCAGGCTGCTTTCTATAGGCACAGGGGGGTCATGGTTGCCCAGGCCTTGTCAGTGTCTCCCACAAGAGAAGCCTACACCCAGCAATGTAGAGCAGTGTTTAACACGGGCTGGGCAGACACCCTAGCAAGGGAACTACCCAAGAAGTACCTGCAAATACACCTAAGCAATGAAGGGAACGTGTTTAAACTTAAATACCTGAAAATTTCCCTTTGGTTCTTTACAAAGTTTCATTTTACCCTCCTGAAAGAAGGGCCCTACACTGAATACAGAACAATGACATTGAGAAGAATCCTCATGTTCACCTTCCTGATCTAGCTTGAAGATTATTGATTCCCAAACTCTTTTGGGAAACCTGCTGCTCTCCCCTTGTTGCACACTTGGGCAGGTAAGCCTAAGTCCTGGGATGACTGAACAACACCGACTAACTCTGTCCCCTCCTTAAAATCAAGGGTTGCTTTGGCTGATAGTAGAGCTATACCTATCACGATTTAAGAAACAGGAGTTTAATGAACATATCTGAGATGACAGTCCAGTTATTTTTACGTCTGCCATAATCATTGCCACAAAATTACTTCAGTATGAAGAATTCCTACGTTCCAAAGTGAGAAAATAAGTGAAGCAGAGCTACAGGTGAGGATTACAACATTCCCAACTTTCACCGTAATTCCCATAACCAAGCCTGGTGATCTTTCTTTAAACACAAAGTTTGTGCTACAGTTCATTTTTAAGTGGCAAATAAGCACGAAAAGGGGGACTCAATGCATTGATCTGCTACCTGCCCTTCACTTTCTGGAAGGTAACCAGGGAAGCGATTACAAACGATTTAGAGGTTTCGTTTTTCTAATCAGAATTTCTCAGCCTCTCTAGAAACTACTGTCAACATCATTACTGCTTTCATCTTTTAGCTTGAAAAGCCCCTGCAACATTCTGTTCTAGCTGGCATCAGCAAATTAATCTTTAAACATACCTAATGGTCATCTATTCCACCAGAGACGAGTCAGATTTAAGTTACACCACGCTTCGTACATATCCCCCAAATTAAGGGGCTGCTGCCCATCAGATCTGCTAGTTTCCTGCCTTCCTAAAGCTATTATCACATCTGGACTGTCAGCATACACCTTAAACTGAAGTATTTTGTCACCTCCCCTCTCAAGCACTCACTGCAGCTAGCTGTGGGCTCTGGAAACTTTCCAAGTCCATTTTCAAGACAGCTTAATGCTAAACAAGTGTCCCTGTCATCATGGAGGAACCCAACCAGCTCCTGCTGACACAGCGAGTACCAGACAGTTCATAACACAGCACCACAGAGTCATCACTGGGGCAGCGAGAAGTAAGCTCACTTCTGAACTCACCTGGATGTTGTTCCTTAAGTCTGGAATTTGGGCTTTGTACTTCAGTCAGTCAGCTTGTTGCAGCTTCTTGCCAGGTGCGCTACCAACCCTCTCAACTGCAGTATAGGCCACACCATTAGTTTGACAGAGCACATCCAAGACCAAAATGTTCTCATCCTTGCCCTTTGCTGGGTGCTGTGGATAAAGCAATAAATTGCACTTGCAGAAATACCAGACTATTTATGTCAAGTTTCAAAGTTTCTTTTTCCTTCAGGCATTGTACTTGGAAGCAAAGTGCAGAGAAACACTAACTCACATGGGGGGCAGGAGGGAATCAGCTTTTAAACAAGTCTGACAACTAGACAACTTTTCTCACTTCATACCGTGTTCTTCATACAAACCTTAGTCAGCAGCTTCCCACCCACCATTTAAGTGAGCTCATCAAAAGCCCCACAACTACAAGAGCAAGAAGATGTACTGCTCTCCACAAAAGAGTCAGAGGAATATACAGTTTTGTTGACTCATAACTAATAATTTCCCTGGCAAAGACTTTCTTCTGGAAGAACAAACTCCAGTCTTGTGAAAAACAAAGGTGTATTCAAAAGTGTGCATTTTCAGATTTAAGAGTATATATGGCTTAAGATTTATACAGCTGTTCCTTAAATTGTGTGTCTACACCTACTCATCAAATTCTAAGATCCACCAGACCCATCAGATAAAACAGAAGACAGCAAGCCAAGCTGATTAACTACAGTGTCCAGCAACAGATCAGATGTTACTCCCAGTGACACGCTTGACAACACTCTGAAACCAGCTTGGACATTTATGTTCCTTAACTGAGTCATCTGCCTTATTCTGAAAGAACCTTCTTATCACAGAAATATAAAAGACACCATTTGGATATACTGGTGTTGTGCTTGTGCATGTCTTTAAACTGCCAGCCACACAGAATTCCTAGAAAATTTAGCCCACTACTATGGGAAACACTTACCTAAAATTGCAAAGACCTACATGTACCTAAATAAATAATAATTAAAAAAAAAAAAAAATCAAGTAGTTTAATGTTGACTGCTAAAGGCAGTATCACCTAGATTCATGTTTTGGGGCTACAATTAGCACAGTAGTTTAAAGAAACATGCTTAACTCTAAACTTTGACACTTCACACTGCATGACCTAGCTTAACAATAATGTTGGTTTCTGCAGGATCTAATCCACCAAGCTCTCTGTGATGTGATTCATGAAAAAACTTCCTTGGGCAGGGGAAAAAAAAAGCCACCAAAGATGGTAAGTCACATTCAATGACTTGTTAGATTCTGAGAGACTTAAGAAAATTCTCAAGAAACAAAGAAAAAAAAAAAAGAGTGGGAAATTAAACCACCCTGTCACAGTCTGCAAAGCTCACCTCAAGTTGATGTTACTTCCCTAAAAATAGCTCCGAATGAGGTATTCAAGGTCTACTGTCACTACATGTCTACAAACATAAACAGCTTTCAAGGTTTACTTAGAATATTTTTAGCCCCTGAAAGATTAAGTAGTTATAGGATGAAACAGAAACATGTTCTTTCTCTGCATAGCTGGTAGGTACGTACTCCTCTGTACCAATGGGTCAGCATCTGATTCCTTTCACTCCACATATTTATGCTGATCCACCTCTACTAATTTGTTGTTGTTGCATGAGCTTCTTTTAAGCATCAAAAAGGAGATAGTACCAAGTGTTATTAATCTTGCAACAGTGGCTGGGCAGCTTCAGTGTGTCGCATTTGCCTGGCAGGTGCTTGGGTGAGGATAATATGCTTAACAAATGCTGCAATAAAAACCATCACAAGAGAGATGCCCAGAAAGATTCCTGTAACAGTAGCACAGATGTCTGGTCCAAAGGCTATGGGGACTTCTTCAGCAAGTATGTCTTTCACAGCACTGAGTGAACCATTGTTTGGCAGTGGGGTAATACCAAGCAGAGAGCACAGTAAGGGGTACAAATCTGTAGCGTTCATGACTTCCTTGGTGGCATTCTTTCTGAAAGCAGGCCCAAATGCCAAAAAAATTGGATGCATTTCTGGTAAGGTGTTGTCATATCCGTGATTACCAACTAGAAATAAAAGACAGGTAAAGGTCAATAACCTGGAGTTGCAAAAGCAGCACTGCACTTTTCCCTAGAATTAGCATAATGCAGAAAAGGAACAACCATCATTTATTCTTGCAGAGATTTAGAAGAATCATTTTGATCAAGCACAAATGTTTCGTAGCAAACAGAGAACTCTCAGAACTACAGAGTAAAGACTCTTAAAATAAAAAATGAACGGTGAGAACTATTTACAAAAAAAAGAAAAAGAGAAAAGTAATGGCAGTAACCATGCTGTGCTACACCCAAGGTTCTTTCATTTTTCTCAAGCTAAAACTCCCAACTTTGCAACTGGAACAGATCTCTAAAGAGAAAAAAAGAAATCCACGTACAGACAGCCTGTCTGACTCCTAGAAGCAGACAGACCTTAAGCAGAGACTGATTTGACACTTTGTCTAATTTTGTGCACGATCTGTCTACTCATCAACAAGGAAAAACTTTCCAGATCTCAGTAGAGGTTCCCCAGTCCCCCTCCCTTACAGGGGCACTAAAAACTCTGAACCAGTAAATAAACATGCAGGCACAAAAAGGCACCCTCATCAGCTATCAACAACTGAAAAACTTGTTCAGTCTTGCAGGTAATGCTCTTCAGCTTCATGACCAGCAGCAAAGTTTAAAAGCTTTTCAATTAAGAAACTTAAGACCTGACCATATGACACCTGTATTTTTCCTCCTAGCTAACCAAAAGTTACAGTCTCTCTATTCTGCCTATAATAAATCTCAAAAGTCCAAAGTGAAGAACTTAAAAGTGGGGTTTTTTTTGCTCCAAATCACCTAGTATGCATCTTACCCTAAAAGGCAACCAAAAATCACTGGTGTGCAATAACACAATATTAAAGACTCTCTCTAGCAACAGAACGAGGTTGCTGGACTTTCAGAAAACAATCTTGTATTTCCAACCCAACCCTTCTCCAGTAAATAAATAGTATGTCATAAAACAATGTTATTAATCCTCTATTCAACTGTTTCAGTTACAACTTCCATTTTATTTTTTTAATCTCTCAGGAAGTGCTTGTCAGTTTGCTAGATGTTGCAGTAACTAACACCTCAAGTATGTAGCCACTAAAACGTGTGAATGATCTTACCTCAGCAAGTTTTAATTTTTAGAAACAGTAAGTCCAGTTCCCCCTCCCCTAGGAGCAGGGTGCTTCCCAACCCATTAGGAAAAAAAGAAAAATCTAAACTCTACACACAGAGCTTTAGAGGTCTTAAAAAAAAATGTAAAATAAAAACACAGGTCGAGATTGAGACAGAAAGTACCATGTAGGGTCTCTGACTAGTACAATATAAAAAGACCACACACACACACAAAAATAATAAAAACCAAAAGACAGAATACTTACATTGAAAACCATCAGACTTATTATACACAATTTCCCATCCTATATCAGCCACTGCTAAGATTGGCTGGATTTTTCTGTTGTGTTTATAATGTAATCTGTCTGGAATCTGCTCCTTTTTATATACAGTCATGTTGGGATGAGCATTGGCCAACGCTTCATATACTTCATCCAGTTTGCCTTCAAACAAACAAAAGAAACAAAAGACAAAACTTGAACATACCAATATGTTCACTGAGCTCATCGGTGCTTTAAATACAACTGAAAGAAGAGGGTAAAATGCACTTCCCCAGGAGCTGTTCACAGCTGTAAGAGACAACAGGAGATTACAGCGCGTGCAGAAGCTACCGTGTTGAAATCCCGAGTGTCATTCTGATGCCAGTAAGATCACACCTGGCATCAGATTTCACAGCCTGTTCCTAAGCTCTAAGTGCCTTGCTAAATGTAGAGAAATCCCTCCTTTCATAGTTATCAGAATGTAAGCTTCTCATGAGAATGAGTTAGAAGGTGTTAAGTCTCACGGAAAAGAAACCAGCTCCTCCTAGCTCCACGCAGAGCTTGAAAGCAAGAAGATAACTCCTCAACCTGTTTAAGAGGTAATGTGCATTAAGGCCATAATTTGCCTTTTCTCCAGTTGGCTGGGATAACAACTGACACTTTTTATTTATCTTAAAGCAGTTTAGTTGTTAGTTGCTTTCCTTTAAAGGCCAAAGAGCAGCCACTTTGTTTCTCAGCATCTCTGAAAACTTATTTCTGAGTGAACCCAACGATTTATTTCTCCTCCTACAAGATGCTCCAATAAACAGCTACATATTTGATCCCATTTGATTCCCAGTTTTGATCTTCTACCATTATGATCACAAGGTTAGCCAATGCTAGTTTGTTGCTATGCTCCATGTAACAACATCACAGTATTAACAATTAATTACCTAGGGATAAGGAAAATTAGCTTGCGTTAATGGAAGCCCTCAGGTCACAGTCCAGATGCCACCACCATGTCAAGGGCTGTGCAAGGATTGCAAAGGCATAGGCAGGGAACACATGACCAGCATACAAAGGGACAGGCTGGACTGGCAGATGAAGATGGCACTTCTGGTATAGAACTGTCGGCCACTCTGTATATTCAGTAACAGCACTACCTGCTCCTTTGTATTCTTGGAGTCTACACCTTTCCCTTCCCATCTACTGCATAGTTTATGCATAGTGGGCATCAACCTGCAAGAACTGCACTAACACTACCAAATATATAGGTATTTTCTACCCCTGATTCTTTATTTGCTCATTAATGGAAAGAAAAGCTCAGAAACTAGAAAAAGTCACTGAAGAGGCAGAAAGCAGTTGGGCAAGGTGGAACACCAGTGCCCAAAAAGGAGGAACAAGGAAACACAGTCAGGAACACAAAAGCAAGTTCAGGAATCTACATCTGAGCAAGTTTCATCAATCCTCCCCTCCATTTAAGCACAGATTCCTATGGAGGGCTATGCAGTGTATAGAAGACTTCTGTTATATACCAAATAACTCAGCTCCACGACGTATTTAAGTGGTATTTTGGTCTACTCTCCCACACAATTCAGTCAAGACAGCTGAGTTCACAGCTCATCTCCACAGGCCCCATGCCCTACAAGCTCTAAAGCAGGGCTGGGAGATGTTTACATTTTCTTTGTGGCCAACGCTGCTGTTTTTACCAGACAAGGGGGATTTCAGCACATCCTGTTGTGTTGATGTCTCATTTCTCACTAGTCCTGCCCTCACAGCTCGCTCTACATCCTGCGGCGGTTGCTCCTGCAAGGAAGCTCTTCTCCAACTGTCCGTCCCAAGGAACAATCGCCTTGTGAGCACAAGAATAAGTGCTTGGTTTGACCTGAGACACGGCCTGAAGTAAAGCGAGGATAAAATCTGGTCTAGCCATTTACAGCCTCTGTGGAGTTTTCATTGTATCTCAAGGAAAAAGAGTTTGGACGGAGGTGCCAATGGCTTTAAAGAAACAGTCTTTGTTTTCCCCTTCAGTTCTTAGGATCCACTACAGAAATCCCAAAGGAAAACTGGAAATAGATTAATGTATGATGTTTCTTACCTCAAATTAGAATAAAAATAGAATCACTAAACTTAGGAAACACAATAAAGGTCAAGAAGAGACAGCAAAAGTCCAGATATGATAGAGACAGTTAAAGCAACAAGAAAAGGAACTACAACCTACCATTTTTAGGACTATATTCATAAAAAAATTTATTTTCTTTCTAATTTCTATATGGGAAGACAGGGAGAAGAAGCCTCAAATACAGCAAACTATGTTTTTACACTAAATTAATTATTTGAATTAATATCTTTTATTTAAATGCCAGAAAAAGGCCAGCATCACCCGCTGTGCTACAGGAGCCATCTTCAAGAACATATAATTAGTTCCACACACACTGATGCACAAGCATGGTTTTAATCACAGAACGCTTTCGGTCGGAAGGGACCTTCAAAGGCCATCTAGTTCCAACCCCTCTGGCACTGAGCAAGGACATCTGCAACTAGAGCAGGTTGCTCACAGCCCCATCCAACCTGAGCTGGAATGTTACCAGGGATGGGGCTTTTACCATCTCTCTGGGCAACCTTGGCCAGTGTTTCACCACCCTCAGTGTAAAAAAATGTCTTCCTTTAACCCACATCTCAGGGAAGAAATAAGCAGTCAAACAGTTAAAGCAGCAGAAACTGCTGCATTTTTAGGCATTCAAAATTTTTCTCAATGTCTCACTAAATTTTACCATTCCCTTGGTTTAAGCAAGACAAATGGAATAGTGGCTGAAGAATCAGTCTTATGTATATGTTATGTCATAGCTTAACTGAGAATGAAGCTCAATGTTTTATAATCAAAATTACAGCTGGTACCATGGAATGAAGTACACTCAAAACTAATTTCTGTTTATTGGTAGTGTAATAAATATCTGAACCTCTGGGGAAAACCAAATCCAAGATACTTCTGAAATCCATCAAAATGGCTTTTTTTACTATTCTGTCATCTCATTGCTGCAGAGATACTATTTCTTTTCAGCATTCAGCAGACAGCAGAATCATGTTATATATCTTTAAGTTCTCATTTACTGCACTAGGGATGTTTCAGCACTGAAGTTTACAACTCCTTTAAGAACATCCTGGTCAACCACATCTGTCTCCATTAGGATGGAGGTCCCAAACCTGGCTCTTCTATCACCACCGAGAGAAAGAGGGCCAAGCAACAATCACCTAAGTAAACTCAGGCATAGTCTGGAGTATTGTTCACTAAAAGTGACAAGAGACACGGGTTTACATATTTAAAGGTCACTTAAGTCTGTAAAATACCCTGCCTCCTGGGGCATTAAATACAGAGAGCTATACATTAGTGATGCAAATGTTACAGAAATCTTTACAAAAAAACCACACCTCTTCAGAAAGCTGCCTTCAAATTCAACTTCCAAAGTAGTGCACCTGTCCCCACAAAAAATGGCATTTTCCAGGTTATTGCATTTGCACTAAACAGTTACAGCTTTTGATCATCAAAATAAAGAGCAGCATCTCAACATCAATGCACTAACAACATCAATGTCACTAAACGTACACCTGACACTTCAGTGACTGCGACCAGACTTCAGATTTGATTCCAACAGCATTCCTGACCATCATTATCAGAACAAAAATCTTAGAACTGCCTGTTCAGTGTGATGGGGAATAAAACCCAGAGCAGACTACAATAGCTGGCAGCTACTCAAAGAGCAAACACAGGCTTTCTTTTTATCAAAGGTCCTCATCTAGTTTCAGTTTTCTGTTTGAGTTAGAAAACTAATTCCTGCACTATGGCCTTAGCATCTTGATGAAAGGCAAGATCTATAACATTCAGTTGTTATCGTTCTAGATGCCATTCATCCATGATAATGCCATTAGATTATCTTACTTCGCATAAGGACTAAAGGATATTTGGCAATATTAGTCAACCACAGACAGATGTGCTCACTTTTCATTTCAGAAAGTTACGCCAGGCTTTTGACAGAGCTGGCAAAAAGAACAAAGAAGTGATCTTGCAAGTTACTCCTTGTTCAAGGCTGATGTCCTACTGGCATCAGAGCTGCTACCACCACTTCAGTTAAAGCGTGAAGTCTGTAACATTTCAACACTCACTTTCTTCAAAGAATTCTACTGCTATAGCTCCTACCTTCTTTGGGCAAAATAGCTACCACAGGCGAATGCTCAATGATGTCATAGAGCTCTCTATTCACATACTGATCAAGCTCAATAAGCCTTTCCGAGGAGGACTGTGACATTCCATGATCACTTGTGATGATGACATTTATCACATCCCACAGCTTCGCCTTCTTCAGTTCAGACATGAGATATCCCAGCTTTCTGTCAATATCGCTAATTATCGGTCCCATAAGTGGATTTTCTGGACCCAGAACATGGCCCATTGCATCAGGCTGCTCCCAATACAGGAGACCAAAGTTTATGGGTTCTTCTGATGTAAACCAGTCAATAAGCCTAGAAACTCTATCTTCAAAGGAAACAGATTCATCATAGGGCATATAATATGTAGGAAAGACTCCATGTATCTTCACATCTGTTCCAGGCCACATAGCTGCTCCAGTTTTATGTCCTTCCCTCTGGTTTGTTACCCATATTGGGCTGGCTTCTTCCCAGAACTTGGATTTATGGGTATCCATTTTGTTCAAAGAGAAAGTTTCATTCAGAATAGGATCATACATCTCATTGGCAACCATACCATGGCTTTCCGCATAGAGACCAGTCACCATTGTATAATGGTTGGGATACGTTTTCGTTATAAACACATTAGTGACCTGCTTGACATGAACACCATTTGCCATGGCATAATGAAAATTGGGAGCTGAGACTCTGTAGATGTAATCCCATCGAAATCCATCAAAAGATACTAGCAACACACTGGGCTGGGCTGGCTGGAGAGACAATGCACTTGGAAGAAATATGAAGAAAATTGCCAGGACTTTCCAGTAATAGTTCATGGCTATTCTGGAAGGTATTCGTCCTCTCTTCGGAGGCAACATGGCATCTGTTGAGAAAAGACAGAAATTTGTTTTCATTAACCCATTTGCCAAAGTCACAACTTAGTTTTATGAATGAGCACCTAAAAATATTCCTTATGTATTTATACAGCTTGCCCTACTAACACTGAGCACTCCTAACACAGGAACGAGACCGTTTACCTACCAGTTGTATTGATATCCCAGTTTCAGAGATGGAAATTGAAACAATGTATTGAATGAAACATGGTTCACAAAGCAACTTCTCTATTCACCACCACTGCCCGACCTCTGCCTTTTCTCTTCCTGCTCCCAATACACAGGAACTCCTGCTCTTGCAATTTGACAAGTCTTCAAGTATTTTCTGTTCTCAGAGTTGTAAGAAACTTGGCTCTTCTATCACCACTGAGAAGAAACTGTCCTATGAGGAAGGCCTCTGCTTTTGAAAGCCAAGATACAAACAGGAGCAGTTCTCACCTTGAGAATTACAAGGTCCACCTCCACCAGAGCTTTATAACCCTCATTAAGGTCTCTGGAGTCTTCTGCACAAGCGTGGCACAGACACACCAGCATCACATGGCAAAGCAGCAGAAGGGAGCAGCAAATACCCACTGGAACTGGAAGATTTCTTCAGCACAGCTCCCATCAGGGAGGGGGATCAGCTAGAAACCATCACAGCATCTGTTGTGAGTGTCAGGGCTGAGGTTTACTAAGTGTGCCAAGCACAATTTCTAGTGGAGAAACTAGGAAATAAACTTTGAATGTCAGATACAGCAATACATCCATTAAAAAGTTTTGCTGCTTAAAAGGTGTCAGATGGGAGTTATACGAAGAGCAGGCACAGCAGTTTCCCAACATTTTATCACATCTCTAACCTGACCATAGCTTCCTTACATAAGCTCCTACTGATCAGCAAACTCTAATGCTCACGACCAAAGGCCACTTCTACTCTCCAGAGAGCTTTACAAAGAAGAATGTATACAAGTCACACGAGTCAGTGTGCTGTTTAAGTTCACCTGACTGACCACTTATGTCTCTGAATGGATTGGAAAGAGATGGTTCAAAGTTTCAGTGGTACAGTCGTGAGCCACTGGAAATACATCTTGCAAGCAAACATCACCTGTCCTTTCCAGTCAAATACCATTGCTACCTGAGTGCAAGCAGCATAAAATATGGAACCAAGAAACAAAATGCAAATTCCATCCAAGAACTGCATGAGATGGTGACCACAACACACTGCACCCTAAAGTGTTTGTTCCCTAGAGAAACATTCAGCACTAATTCAGACCGTACCACTCAAGGATATTGACTATTCCTATCCACCAGTGGCTTTCCTTATCTAACAGCATCGCACAATATGACACATAATTTCATACTGCATGGAATTTTACTCTCCTGCCCCAGTTTACCTCTGCCCTTCCCAAACACTTTCTTGTTCAAAACTCAAATTACATAATTTAAAGTAAATTCCCTGTAAGAACCCTCAGAGAAAATCTCCCTATCTGTAACTGGCCTAAAATTCATGCTAATATTCATCACTTCTTGCTCAACAGGATTATTTAACCACCAGGCCAGATACTGTTCAATCTGAACTCACTCGACTGTACTGATACTCCACACAGTTCTCTTTAGCTTCCAGTTTCTCATAAATCCTCTAGAAAAAGTGACTACTGAAATTCTGATGGAGAACAGTGATTGTGTAACCAATAAATCCATGTGAATATCGGGAATACCTAAATATCCTAGTTAATATAAAGCATTACAGTGTATCAAGCATCCAAACAGCACTGCAATGATGGAATAGGATTGGTCACTTTGGTAGAACACAAGATATCGTCCATGGGAAACTTTCCTACACCAGTCCCACAGCTAAATTTCTCACATCTATGTTGACACTGGAAAACAACAGAGACACTGGTGACTTGCTGGAGTGAAGCGTTACACCAAAGCTGCACCTCCCAAAATTAAAAACCAGGCCTAGAGCCCTGCTAAGAATGAACACACACTTCCGAGGCACAATTCCCTTTGCAGCAAACACCACACACCCAAAGGCTGCAGATTCCCTGCCTTTCACCCCCTGGGGGAGCCTTTTCAGCTGAGTCTGAAGAAAGGGAGAACACGCGGCTGTGTCCATCTGAACCCCACCCGCCAAATGAAGCGTAGCCCATGACTGAGTCATAAATTCCCCTTTTTGGACAGTGACAGGTAGGAATTTAAGTCCTCTTGAGTGAAATCAGATCCTTACTTCAGAATTGTACACAGTTAATGATGTCAACATCGCATAATCCTTTAATTGCCTATTTTTCATAAATAATAAATGTGGGTTTTTTCCAAGGCCTTCCTATACCGGTCTTCACTGGATGTAACCTGAGCACATCGACTGCCCCGGGTCTCTCCAGAAGCCCTGCACCACAAAGCACAGCTCTGGGGCCCTGAAGGGGCTCTTAGGGGAACAAAGGCACCTGACTGCCCAGGGCAGGGAGCTGCCACAGACAGACAGACACAGAGACAGACAAACAGGTGCCCAGGGACCTGCTGAGCAGCCAGAGTCGCTGAGCACACAGCCACATGGCTCGGGCAGGCCGGCACTCCCTACACAGCAGCCTCGGACCGCGGCCGACACCTCCGCGAACCGCTGACTTCCCCCTGCCGGGCTGACTACGCGAAGCCAAACCCGGCCTCCAGAATCCCCCGCTCCCACACGCTAGAGGCCACCTGGGCACACAGGGCAGCCTCCACCGAGGCTCACTCAGGCCTAACGAACCGCCAGCCCGCCCCGAAGCCCTCGGTCCGGGCCGGCCCGGCTCTCACGGCCTGCCGGGCGGGTAGCCCAGGAGCGAGGCCGCGGGGGCCTCCTCCGGCCCAGCCCCCGGGAGGAGCGGAGCCGCGCCGTCACCTACCGGCAGCCCCGGAGCGCAGGCGGAACAGCCACACACCCTCCGCCTCAGCGGGCAGCGGCGGCCCCGGCACGTACCGCCCGCCCCGCCGGGAGCGGCCAGCGGCGCCGTCAGTCGCTCAGCGCCGGGGAACGGTCACGGCGCGGGGGGTGGGAGAAGGCGGCTGGGAGGAGCCTCCTCAAGGCCCGGGGACGTAGTCGCCTGTGTTGCGCTCTGTTCTACAGCCGCTGCGAGCGCTGGTTAAAGCTGCCCGGGTACCGCCGGGAAGGGCCCGGGAGACAAGGCAGCTCTGGGGGGACACTGGGCCTGGAGGCGGCCCCGGAGGGCGGTGCAGGGGGAGCCGCGGCGGGGCGGGGGTTTTTCCCGCTCCGAGGAGCGCAGCGGTTCGGCCGGAGCGGAGCCTGGGACGTGCGGGGTGGGTCTGAAGGAGGGAAAGTTGTACAGGTGTCGTAGAATCACAGGATAGATGTGGTTGGAAGAGACCTTGAAGATGATGGAGTTAACCCAGCACTGCCAGGGCACCACCAAACCGCGTCCCTCAGCACCGCAGCTGCGTCTCTTTGAATCCCTCTGGGAATGGCGTTGCTGTGGGGCATCAAGTGCTCTGAACAGACCAGGACGTGGGCCCAGGCTGGGCTGGCTGCGCTTTGACCTGACTGTAAAGGCAACAGCAGCATTGACTTTCTGGATATCTGCAAGTGGTGCTGCTTTTTTCTTCTGTTTTTCTTTTTTTCCTCTTCTCAGGCTCTAAATTTTCGATTTTTTTCCTGGCACATACTTTTTCATAGAATCATATATTTAGAGAACAGTTTGGGTTGTAAGGGACCTTTAAAAGTCATTTAGTCCAACTCCCCTACACTAAGCGGGGACATCTGCAACTAGAGCAGGCTGCTCAGAGCCCTGTCCAACCACACCTGGGGTAGTTCCAGAGATGGGGCAGTGACCACCTATTTCAGCAACCTGGGCCAGGGTCTCATCAACCTTGTAAAAAATTCCTTCCTTCTCTCCAGTCTAAATCTCCCCTCTTTTATTTTAAAACCATCAGCCCTTGCCCTGTTGCGACAGGCCTTGCTAAAAATGTCTGTCCCCATCTTTCCTGTAGGCCCCCTTTAAGTACTGAAAGGCCACAAGGTCTCCCTGGAGCCTTCTCTTCTCCAAGCTGAAGAACCTGAACTTTCTCAGCCTGTCTTCATAGCAGAGGGGTTCCAGCCCTCTCACCATTGCTGTGACTCCTCTGGACCCGCTCCAACAGGTCTTTCCTGTGCTGAAGACTCCAGAGAAGCACCCAGCACTGCAGGGTGGGGGTTCTCACCAGAGCAGGGTAGAGGGGCAGAATCACCTCCCTTTTTCCCATGTTGTGATGTTAAAGACCCATAGCCATGCTCTGGAATGAAGAGGAAGATCAGTTTATCCCTCCTCATCTCACTAGAAACTGAACAGCTGAAGGGGACAAAAGTCCAAGCGGGGTTCCCACCTTTCCTAGCTGAGTATTTGTGCTACACAGAGGTCCAAAGCCCACGCCTTGCGTGTGTGCACACACAAACCACACCCCACTTTGTGGCATTGTAGAAATCCACTATAGCTGCACTTGTGCATAGGAACGTGCTACTTGTTAATCACTTTGTAGGTGGCACTGCCTACTTTACATGTCTTTGTGGTGCATACAGGGATTATAATGCAAGGAAAAAAATGGGTTGGGGTGTGGGACTTTTTTTCCCTAATCCATATAGGATGAACCTGTTTTCTTGTTGATCTCAACCTATGGAGGCTTCATGTCTCCAACACAGTACACTGTTAGTAAGTAGGTAAAAAAGGATTCCCTGTAACCCATACACAGGCTGTAGTCCAGGTGAGATTCTGTCTCCCTCCCACCTCTCTGTGTAAAGTTGCATCCTGGCTGCACGAGCTCCAGGTCATGGAGCTGGCCAGGCTCGTGCAGTAAGAGACTCGCTCATGCCTGGGGCAGTGCCAATGTCTGGTCATCGTATCTAAATTTTTTAAGCAAGGGTGATACCTTCCTCCCCCACCCCCCAGCTCCAAGTATTGTAATAGGGGACAAGGCTCTTTTAATTGTTTTCTTAGAATCTCCCCCCCTTTCTGTTAGTGTTGCTCCATTAGAGATACGAGGCTGGGACTGGTACAGAACCGGAGATACCTATTGCTGCTGTCATCAGTAGGAGCTCTGTGGATGTGGCTTTTGTACACAGGAAGCTGAACTAGAGCACACCAGCATAAAGTTCAGCATCTGATACCTGACAGCAACCCACAGCAGAAGCTCTGGACAAAGAGGTAAAAAGGAAAAAACCAAAACATTCTAAAATTGCAGCCATGCCGTTGAGATCTCTAGCTGGGTGCCCTTCAACAGCAGTGTGCTGCCTCACACGAGCAGTTACTCTCGTTGGCTAGGAAAAATAATATTTACTGTTGCTTCAACTTTAATTTTGGCCTCTCATCGCTCAGATCCAGAGGGCTGGGGATCCAGAGGGATGGGGAAGTCCAGGAGTGACCTGCACGCTTCTGCAGTGTCTGGAATTAGTCACTAGAGGGTAGAGGTGGACATGGATTTAAGGCACTGGTCTAAATAGCTGGAAATTGTATTTGAGCTGGATGGAGGAAATGGCTCAGCCGCTTCAGACTGTTACAACATTCAAACAAAGCGTGGACAAGGAGTTTGCTAATTCCACCAAAATGTTTAATACCGTCATCGATTTTCACTGAAGTACAGAGCTAAGGTGAATATTTGTACAAAATATGTGGTTAAAAATAGTTTGATTTATAATATGTACAGATATGTCACATCTGTGTCAGGAATGCAGACACTTGAATGAAAACATGAGTTATGTTTTTAAACCTACAACAACATCGACGAAACATTTCTGCAGCTACCCACAGCAGGACGACTTGCCAAGCTGACACTTCAGGATCCGTCAGTCATGACAGATGGCATTTCTTTCAGGGGTTTCTGAACAACAACTCTGCTCTAAAATGGATTCAAAACATTTACCTTCATTACTGGAAGAGTGAAGAGAGGACATCTGCGTGACACTAATGTAGGCACAACTTTCTTGTACTAGATAAATGATCAGTTACAATAATTTGTTAAAACAAGGCTGATTTCCTGGTGTATAATAATAGAGAAGTTTAATCCTTGTTGCTGGATGCTCTTACTCAGGTGAGTGAGGAAGCCCCTGACTCAGGGACAGCAAGTGGGTCCTTCTCAGTACAGCTCCCAATTACAAATTTACATCCTGGACTCTGTTTTAAGGTTCTGAGTATCTTCCTTTTTCATTAACTTGGAGGCTGCTCCCCCTCCACAGCTTTCCCAGTCTTACTCCAGCAAGAATCTCACTAACAACATCCCCAACTGAAGGCTTTGTAGCTACTCCATCGGCACACAATCTGCTATCAAAAGGACGCACGGATGGCTCTGCTGTAGCCCCAGAACCTCTGGGTAGCAACTGAACAAGCTGATGAACGGGGAGAAGCAATTTAAGGCTGTTTTTTAATGCCTTCTGAGCATCTCTGCAGTGGAGGCATTCAGGGTTCTGCCCTTTCCGCTGGGAGTGCTGCTGCTGTTCTCCCTCTCGCAGCGCAAGCTTCCCTCCCCTCCAAGCCAAAGCAAACCCACTTCACACTTGAAACAGACATGTGGGAAAGAACTTTTACACCACTTCCTCCCTTCTAATCTTACCCCTGAATGGCACAGTCTACATGTATTTAAAAAAAGAGCACAGCTCACGTTTGAAAAAGATGTCCTGTTAGGAGATATTGATTTAGGATATATTTGGAAGCTGCTGTACTCCCCTCAGAAGAGGTGCTAAAACAGAAAAAGCAGCGTGTGGTTTGGGGTTTGATTTTCCTTTTTTTTTTTTCTTTTGCTGGCATAACCAGTTACTCATGAGTGTTGCATGAGGATGAGTATAAATGAGGGGCTGTCAGGGACTTTAATCTGTGTTTGGTTTTGCTTTTTGGTAGAACAGAACTAAATATAATTTCTTGGGCAGGGGGGAATCCAGGAAATGCAAAGGTCTTAAATTCATACTAGAATGTGACAGGAAGTCTTGAGTGGCTAAATATTTATTGGTAAAACGTTTACCACTAAAGAAGGAATAAAAATAAATTTAGTAAAGGTTCCTCAAAGGAAGTAAGCTGAAAGCACTGTAACTTTAATTGGGGTGTCCACAGTCATACAGTGGTGGGAGTTGGAAGGGACCTCTGAAGATCACGGAGTCCAACCCCCATGCCAGAGCAGAATAACAATAACCTGCCTGAATCTCCTCTTCCCCAGAACGCTTGTTCCAGCTCCCCAGATCCACAACAGATGCTGCCTTCACACAAGCTGTTCCAGTAAGTCTGTCTGTACCACCATCAAACTGACTACAGATTTCATCATCTGACAGTGAAATACCAAAGGACCCAAACCCTGTGAGCTGCTGAATCTATTTTGAGAGGTTGGGCCAATCACCAGGGAGTAAGTTGGTAACTACTGACCCAATTGCAGCATCTGCTCTGCACTTCACAAGACATCCCTCTTAAATCACTGTTTCTCTTCCTTGTGATTGTAGCTTTAGGACAAAAAGACAAGACCGCACAAGGAACGGCAACAGCCAGACTGTCAGTGAGGGAGTATAGGGAGCTTCAGCTGAGAGTAGTCAAGGCATGGGCCATGGAAACCAGCTGCAGCTGGAGAAATACTTTAACTCCCATTGTTCAGTCCCACAGGGTTATGTTGCACATTATCACTCGCATGCACAAATGTCCAATATAAATATTTCCTATTTGAGTGGAGAAATTGTGTACTGAAGCTATACACATACAGACAGTCATGTCCTTGACCAAAGACCAACGTGAGATCTTCTGAGACACAGCAGAGGATCTCTACCATTCGCAACGGCAGCCTTGACGCTTATTTCCAGGACTGCGTCCAGTGCCGAGCAAGTCAGAAGAGCCCCGGTCGGCACAGAGGTAACGCAACATTTCAGTCGGATCAGATGAAGAACCTCAAATGCTCAGTTGTTGCTCACCAGTGAAGAGTAACTCAGGCCTCCTCTGGTGCATTTTACCTCTGAAGTACTCCGTAGGAAGAGGACTATTACTTCTTTTGCTAATCAAAACACAGAGGTTAAGGCCTGTCTTTTCAAGAGGAATCGGTGAGCTCAGAGCCTACGTTTCCAACAAGACTTCAGGGGATCTAACTTTCAGAATCATGAACAATTATCCTTTGACAAATGAAGTCTTTTTACGTCAGGTAGGAAAAAATAAAATTAAACAATATTTTTTTCCCAATGAGTGATCAAATATGAGAATTTCAAAGGACAGTTATCAGCAGGCTCATCTCCTGGTTTCCAGTCCTTTGCAAGATCCAGTACAAACTGACACAAGAGACTACAATTAGTTTCAATTCTTGTAATAATGAACATTAATAGAACTTTTTCCCCAGCCTGGATGGTAGCTGGATGCCACGTGCACTCAACGCCCACTGTATTTACCCATTATTCTAAAAGCACAGCAAGAACCACATCAGCTGTCAGGGATGTGCTTTTGCTCACCAGGGATTGTGCTGTCATCTTTTTTTGGGGTAGCCTTAGCCAAATCCCCAGCAACCCAGTGCATGTTTGCATGACTCCATTAAACTGCAGCGGTTTAAAATGGAACAGGGCATACCCTGCTGGTAAGAGGACTGGCTTTCCCCCCTAATTTCTACTTCTAGAAAGTTTGGCCTGTGTCACACATCTGAGCATTTTCAGTTCCACCAGTTAAAGAGAACAGTGGTGTTTACCACTAATTAATATAATTTAAAAGTTTAAATGTATAGTATAACTCTTTAAATGTTGCTTTGCAAAATGCCAACGCAAGCAGAACACAAAAAATACTGTTTGCTGTATTTATTTCTTAAACTGAGCTCTGAATTATACAAGTGTAAAAGTGATTAAATAGCCAATAGCTCTTTAATACTCCTATAAAATATGACTAAATAGAACATTTCAAAAGTCTGTACAATGAAACGGAAACTCTAATGTAACCTGCAACCCTGCCCAGACAAACTGCTGTCATCCAGCCTCGCGAGATGGTTCCGTCCGTCGCTCTGTACAAAGAACAGTCTTTCTGCAGAAAGCTTTTTTGCTGTTGCTGGGAGGGAGGGAAAAAAGGCCATTGTAAACCCAACCCACCCCTCCCACCCAGTTTAGGATCAAATAAATGTAAAAACAGTTTATCCATGGGGCGTGTTTTTCTAATATAAAGCACTTGCCAATAGCTATGCCTGGAGTCTTGTTCTGGTCGAGAAAGGGATGCTCTTGCCATGTTTTCCTGCTGAAAACAGAGCGTATCCGAGTGCGTGTGCCTGTGTTAGGAAGGGGGGAGTTTGTACTACCTTGTCTTAATTACAAAAATCAAGGCCACAGAGATTGTTTCTTTTGTTCCAAAAGAGCAGATTCCAAACTACCCTTTCTCCATGCGCTGGAAATGATTTCATGCTTTTAGCTGTACTTAGAAAGTCATTAAAATTTTGATTTCATATCTGAAGAGGTCAGAATGGACAAGCAGGCAGCGGGCAACAGAAAGAGCAGCTCTGCTCCCCCCCATTTCCTCCTTTAATCTCCAAGCAGCAGCAGCAGGAGCGATGTCGACCCAATGGAGGGCCCCAGGGCAGTGCCGCCAGCCGCTCCTACACGCTCCTGCTTTGGAAAGGAAATTAAAAGGACGTCATCTATGTCACTGTGCATCAGAAGCTGTAATGTAACACGGAGATCTCATTGTTATTTATAGTATTACGACATAAGAGAATCTACTCTAGCACTGGACACCCTGGGAAAAGCACAAGTCAGAAGGAGTGAGCTCAGAGATGCTACACAAACTTCCCACCGAAGTGAGCAGGGGCTCTGCCTGTGAATCATGGAATTCCCCGGGACAGTTACTCTGCCAGATGGTCAGTGTGTTTTGGAAGAAGCCTTTCTTCCGTGCCAGGCAAGAACCAGCCTTTAGCAAAACACCAGGTTGTCCTGAGTCACAAATGCTGTTCCTTTTACGATAGGGACATTATTCCATGGTACCTGGACTGTCTGTCTACGGCCATTATTTTAGGTAACGGTGATAAAAGAGCTTTGGCCATAGTTACAAGAGGCTGCTTTGAGTTTTCAGGTTTGTTGTCGTGTTTCTGTGCTTTTAATCAATGAGCCACGTCCCTCTCCCTCCTGGGTAGTACGACATGGTCTTTAGAAAGACAAAGAGTAGTCATTAAATGGAGCCTGGGTTTAAATTTGTCTGAAAATGCATATTAAGGAAAAAAACATTTACGATCCAATGCTTTAATTTGCAGTAGAATTTTACATCGCTTGAGGCCAAAGTCTGTATTTCAGAACCAAGTCTCTCCCAAGTTTAAGTACCTGGATACAAGGACTAGACTTGGCTTCCACCACTTTCACACATCAAAAAAAAAAAATCCAGAGTATCAACTTTGCCTGTAGATGATCTCTGATCGCTTACATCGGCTGAAGATGTGGCCAGTAATTTCTTCTATACAGCACATAGCGACAAAAAATCTTACACGTTTACATCTTTCTCTCCCTGTTTATGCTGGTCTAAAGCCCACGGACCTTTCTGTTCCATATGTTCTCAAAAAAGACAGAGGTGTTAATCCTGAAATACTGTAGACAGCCTATGAAGGTGTTTGCAGCGGGAACATCAAGTGATAGTCCTAGGGTAACGAGTGACAATTTATTTATTTAAACCAATTCTAAATGCACCACTGAAAAAATAATTGAAGTGAAACCTCTGAGCAATTACTTGGACAACTTCACACAGATACCACGAGGATACTAAAGCCCCATTTTTTTGTTCAGTCTGCTGTATTTAATGTGCTTCTATTAGTGGAACACACGCACGACGATGTCCATAATGCAGTAACAAGTATCACATTATAGATATATGCTAAGTAAAGCACTACATCTCGACAGGAATATCAGGGGGGTGTGGAGGTCAGAGAATGAACTACATGAGAATGGTTAAGCCCTCATTCTCAGAATGTCCTCACTATGCATGTTGAGAACGGTACCTCTTGTCTTCTCTGACACAGCCTCGTGCTTTTCTTCCCGGAAGCGGTGCAGAGCCAGTACCCCAGGGTAGGGGATGTGCCTCTGCTGAAGCTTCTAAGGGTGCTCATGAAGGGTGGAATGGAACCCTCCCTCAGAATTCAGATCATTAGGTTTTATGATAAAAATCTTAAATTACAAGAACCTAAGCTGACTTTTCAGGTCCTAGAATGAGCTTCCAAGATGTATTTGCTTATTTTGACTTGTAAAGGATTTTAAACCGCGAAATCTCACTGTGCCATTTGAGAGGCACTTTTGGGAGTACAGCTGCAGCTTAATTAGCTTAAAAACCCCACCGTATCTCACACATATGCTCAGTTTTCTGCAGTATTAATTTCAGTGGAACTACTCATGTGCATAAATTAAGCGCATGCTTAAATATATGCAAGATCTGAGCTCAAATGTCTAGAAAATATGTTCTCAAAATGACAAGTACACATTAAAAAAAAGAAAGAAAAGAAAAGAAAAAAATTCATCATGGAAGGTCTGGCACACAGGGAATCCAGTATCTGTCTGCTGTCGGCCATGATGAAAACACAAACAGTTTTTGTAACCCTGTATACATTGCAAGTGAAAGAAACATGCAGGACAGAGTGAAAAAAGGGGATTCAATTGCATGCAGTTTAATTTCAAGTGTGTAATTATGGTCCTGTTTTCTTTGGCCTAAAAAACCAAAACAAAACAACAAAACCCCCCCAAACCCCAACAACAACAACAAAAAAAACCCCAACACAAGAACACCAACTAACCTCTCCTCACCTCCACAAACCCAAACTGCATACAGCTCAAAAAGGGCTTTAAAAAGCACAGGAAATGGGGAAGAAAAAGGTCTGCATATTAGAAATGCATGAGTAACTATGAACAGTTTCAGGGCTATTCAACACACCACTAGGAAAGCATTCAGCCTGTCTCCTTACTAGAGCTTACAGCTACCACAGAGTGCAATGAATCCCATCTTAAATAAGTCAGCTGCTTCTTCCTCAAACTCAGAGACAATTACCACTCATAACTTTATGGAAGAGAAATGACAATCCCTATTGATATTCCGGCTCCCTCCTCCTTAGAGAGAAAGACTGAAAGACACCAGACCCTCCAGCAAGCTGCCCTTCCCCTTAGCCCAGAGAGCTCTTTCTCACATCCCTGCCACCGTTTAGGACCAGGGTACTCTACAGCTGTTGGTAGAAAAGGGCATTTTTCTGCTGTTTCTAAAAATGTTGCAAAGATAATATTCCTTACAGAAAATTCCAGGGGGGTGAAAAGGCCACCAAGCTGCTAGTAAACTAAAAACAACACACATACCCCCCCCTTAGGAGAAAAAAACCCCAAACAAAACAGGAGAAAAGGGAAAAGACTAAGGTCTGCTGGGGAGCTGAGAAGGCTGCTTGCTGAAGGGCAGTAGCAAGTATTCTGGGAGTTTGAATATCAAACCTGTTATCAGCCTAATTGCCCACCCTGAAAGATCTCTCTGGTAGTGGTGTTTCAGCATACAAATTATAGCTGTGAAACATCCTCAGACTGAAACCCTCCCTTGTTTCTTCAGCCTTGTTTTGTCCTTTCCAGAACAAAAACCTCATTACTTGGTGTGTGATATGGTTACATATACAAAGATCTTTTTCCTAGCCCTTGTATTACATAGGCTTGATTACTGCGAAGGGATTTCAATGAGTTTAATGTCCTGGTACTCAAAAAGGCAATGGCTGCCTGTGAACAAAACAAAGCAAACGAAAACCAAGAGCTGTGCTGGAGGAGAGAAGTGCTGCTTCTGCCGGAGAGGCTCAGTTAGATACAGGAGGGGGCAGACCAGGGCGTCGGGTTTGAATGATTTTTGGCTTTGGAGAATTCTTTGGGTCCTCGTCTTCTTCCATGTCGCTGTCGCAGACGTGCACTACCACGCTGGGGGTGGACTCTGTTCCTGCGTGCAGCTCGTACTTCTCTCCTGCAAGCAGAGAAAAATATTTAGATGAGAAGATGACAGTCTGAGTAGCAGTGCAGACCGTGGCACTGCAGAATACTCCTGCACCTGGGGAGAGCAGATGAGTGGGTGCTGCTCCTAAATACGGGTGAGGGCAAGCATGGCTCGGCTCTCCCAGCTGTCACCACAAGCTCTGGGGATCCTGCCCACACCGGGCACCCATCACTGCTCTGTAGGGCATAATAAAATACCCTATAATGTGTCTATAATGGTGTTCTGCACCAGGATGAGTGACCAACAGCACTGAAAAACCCCACAGTATGAGAGAGAGAACACAGGTTTAGAAGAGGGACTGCAATCCAATCTATCAACAGTTTGATCTGATCTAGAGCTGTTCTGTTTTGCTGCTGTTGTTTTGATTCAGTCTAGCATGGCTCCAATCCCATTTAAAGTCCACTAGATTCTACAACTTGTTGCCTCGAGACAGACACGAACAATTCCTCCAATTGCTCCAGAAATAAAGAACAAACAAACAAACCCCGTATTTATATTTGCTCCAGATGGATTTTAAGATTCAAAGCAGCTGTAACAAATGCTGTCTCTACAGATGAGATTATGGAGTACAGTCTATAAATGCTGATGAGCAGGCTAAATGCTGAAAAAGTACATTACATTTTCTAAGTATGTACATTCCTTACTTAAGTGTCTGCTCAGTACTCCTGCCAGGAGAAGGAATTATGGCTCAGGTGATTCCCTGCAAGAGTCCACAAGCAAACAAAGAGAAATCAGGATCGGACATAGCACTTTAAGTGCTGGATTGTCTGTTGGCACTACGTGTGTTTTGGATTGTACACAGGATGGCAGTAGGTATTGGTTATTAAATTGCAAGGCATTTAAGACCATAAAGAAAGTCCCAACAGTGATATTTCCGACAGGATGAGACTTGGTCTTTCAGAAGTGAGAAACACCCATTCACAGCACTGAAAACTAGAAAGAAACCATTTCAGATAATGTGCTGAGCCCCTGTGGACTCTTCATCATCCCTCTCACCCCACAAGCCACAGCAGTTAAAATCAAATAGGCTGACGGTGACCACACGCACGCCTGACAGCTCAGATTGTTTTTCATAAGATCGCTCCAAAACCTCTGCGTAGCACCTGCAAAACATCCCGAGATGCTGAGCAAGGGGAGGTCTTGGATACACCTGGCTGGCCTGGGTTTGTGATGCAGCAGCTTCTACCTGGCTGCACCCCAGGCAGGAGCCGGCAGCGCCAGGTGCCGTAGGGTGAAACTGAAACGTCAGTCCCTGCCTCAGAGCGCTTGCCGTTTGCAACGCATTGGGAGTTTTCTTTCTTAGCAATTTTGTGGCAGAGTAATTCACGTGAGGAAGGGGTGGGGTGGCAGGTTTGGTCCTGCATTAGCCTACGCAGTTCTGGGACTGTGCTCACGTGGTATTTGTGTTGCCAAATTCTTGGTCCAAATAAGACTGGGTGGCTTGCGACTAGAGGACGCGCTGCATTTTTACCTAAGAAAGAGAAGGCAACTAGTGAATAACAGCTCTAAGTCAGGCATCTTGCTGTGAGAAATGTTTTACTGCTGTGATACCATTAACGTTGACATTTAACTGCTCTATTTTTGGCAGCCTTTCCTCTGAATCCAAATTGAGCAAAGCAGTGCAGGTCTTGCTGATAGGCTAAAATATAAAAAGAGAAAGAGCTTGGTTGTGCTGCATTGAGAAATTATATGGTTGTTCTTTGCCTATTTCCCCTGCGGGCTTCAGCTAATTTCTCAGCTATGGGCTGACGTCAATGCTGCCAACCAGCACTGAAGGCTACATTGGTCACTGTCAGCTACAAGCAGCTCTGCAGTGCTGTGCACACACAGCGCCCGGCCCCTTCCTCCTACACCAGCAATGTGAAGTAAATCAGATTCACTGCCCTCTTAAAAGGTAATAATCCCAGTTCAAATGTCACATTCTTTTACCGTTCAAATCCTTCCCAGAAGGACTCTTTCCAATGAAAAAGAAGAGTGGAAATAAGTACAGACACAAGGAAAAATATTCAGATGCCTCTGGCACAAGTAAATGCAACAGCAATTAATGTCACTTTGCAAATCAGAATGTGATGCACTCATAAATCAGGTTTTTAAGGCATACAGTTATTTCGGAGCATAAATGAGCTGCAGACTCAGTCCTGTACTCATAATTATTCATGCCTGCAGAGCTGTGGCTCAAACTGCAGAAAACCTTTTTATGGCTGAGCTAGGAACAGAACAACAGCAACTAAGGGACGTATACAGCTGGATCTTGTTCCTAAATATAACCATTGTTTGCAGAAAAATACTAAAATTCAATAGATACAGCCAGATTACCCCTTCCTTTCTGCTTGTTTTTGGTTTTGTTTTGGTTGGTCTGGTGGGTTTTTTTGTTTGTTTGCCTTTTTTTTTTTTCTTTCCCCTTAAACAACACCTCCAGCATAAACAGAAAAATAAAATAGCGAGCTACATCCACAGCAGTTAAAGTAGGAGAATAATGGTTGAATCACTGCAATCGAGTTACGTTTACAAGACACAGCCTGTCCCAAGCTAAGGGTCTGAAATTGAGTTAGTGTAGTTAAGACTGAGGGACTTCTGGAGTTCAAATCACTGGAGTATTTGCCCTGTTCCCTCACTCAGTCGTTTCTGATGCCGCCTCCCTTTTGTTTTCAGCTCCTGCTCGGCCCGACCGCTCGCTCCTGCTCCTCCTGCTCGCCTCGAGAACTCTTACAGGCTATGGCAAAGCATTCTGGGGAGTGGTGTCTTTCTCCTCCAGCAGTCTCTGGGCTGTCTCTGTCCCTCCATAGTAAGTTAAGTATTCACAGAAGCTGAGATACCAATGCAAACTCAGAAATTTACTTGACATTTCACCATTTAACAATGAGCTCTGCTGCTTTTATGTCACTTGGCGCCACCTTTTGTGACCACATTAACTTCAAACAAACCCAAAGCTTTGGGTGATGCACAAAAGATGACCACAAACACAGCACGAAGCAACTTCACATTATTTCAGAGTGAAAAATAACGGTGTGCGATCTTCTATCCCTTCGTGAGTCAGCACCGTGACCTTTCACTGACAGTGCATCTCTTGTCTAATGAGGCACGCTTGCCCAGCAGAGTATGTTTGTATAGTTAATTAATAATGAAGAAACGGTAACGATACGGTGCAGCCACCTCATCCCTGCTTCTGACTTGTCATCAAAGGTTAATGGGTTCAGAGCTGACCATTCCATGAGAAACGTGTCATTAACATCATAAAAATACCTTCCACTTACAGTCCCTCCACCCCAGTGCTTGACCAACGATACGGTGCAGATAGCGGGGTGGCTCCTTGTCTGGTTTATGCCAGAAGAGACCAGACCCATCCCGTAGGGTACCTCTGCTACAGGGATCTGCTGTAGGCAAAACGGAGGAGCTCCTCTCTGGCAGCCTGTTACTGCTGCTGAAGGAAAAGGGCCCTCTCCTCTCCTGGCCAGCAGAACAAGGCAGAGGGGAAGCTTTCTACACCCAGCAGCTCTCCTGAGCCCTGCCCTTGGCAAGGGGAGGGAAGAGCAGAAGCACACAAAGAATGGAGGAGAGAGGTAGGACAGATGGAAAAATTTTATCTATCATCCACCTACCTGTCCCCCGTCCCCCCACACACTCCCTTTTCCTCCTCTCTGGAAGTCAGATGAGGTATTTAGTATTTCCTTTGAATCACTGAGAACAAACAGGAGAGTCTGGAAACACCTGGGCATAGAAAACTTACTGTGTGAGATGTTGTTTGAAGTCTCTGTGTGCAGCTTTTACTAAGCAGGGTCCTGCTCTTCTCTCTTCAAGGGTGAGACAAACCCAGGGCAGAGCAGGGCCGTGGGCTATGCAGCCTCCTCAAGATGTCCAGATAGAGCATGGCAGGAACAGCCACATCTTAATTGCCCAGAGACCAAAATGAGTTCCTGATCCCGCCCCTCCTCTGACCACTAATCATTCACAGCCCAGCAGCCAAGTGGCACAGATGGCTGCAGGGTCTCCTTTGTGTCCCAAGAGTGTGGACACTGTGGAACATCATGTGTAAGACTTCAGAATGAGGCTTTCTTAACGTGAAAAATGTATTTTACATGTAGCTTGAGGGCACTGAGGAGGTTCAAAACCTGCTGGAACGCTGATGAATGACTAGGAAGCATGGAGAGAACTGAAACTGGTACAAATTTCTCTATACAGGCTACTGGAGATGCTGCCCAGCCTGCACTGGTTTTCAAATGGTGCCTGAAACTGTGGAGGTGAGTGCTAACTGATAGAGAGCAAAACCACACTGGGGAGCACGTGGAGCAGTTGAATGCTTGGGACATTGACCTACATTGTGTGAGAAGCTGGACACGAGCCAACAATGTGCACTTGCAGCCCAGAAGGCAAATCACATCCTGGGCTGCATCTAAAGAAGCACGGCCAGCAGATCGAGAGAGGTGATTCTGCCCTGCCACTCTAGCGAGCCCCCATCTGGAGTACTGTGTCCAGCTCTGGAGCCCTCAACGCAAGAACAACATGGGTCTGTTGGAGCGGGTCCACAGGAGGGCCACGAAAATGATCAGAGGGCTGGAGCACCTCTTCCACGAGGACAGGCTGAGGGCATTGGGGTTGTTCAGCCTGGAGATGGCTCTGGGATGACATAAGAGGAGCCTTCCAGTACCTGAAAGGCACCTGCAAGAAAGCTGGAGAGGGACTGTTTACAGGGGCCTGCAGCAATAGGACAAGGGGCAATGGTTTTAAACTACAGAAGGGTAGACTGAGATTGGACATTAGGAAGAAGTTCTTTACTATGAGGGTGGTGGAACACTGGCATTAGAGGCACCATACTTGGAGACATTCAAGGTCAGGCTTGATGAGGCCCCGAGCAACCTGATCTAGTTCAGAATGTCCCCCTCACTGCAGGGGGGTTGGACCAGATGATCTTTAGAGGTCCCTTCTATTCCAAACCATTCTATGATTTTATTGTACAGCGCAGATGTCATCAGCAGAGCCACGATCTGTGCATCAGAGCAATGGGAGAAAGGTGACTTGTCAGGGCAGCACCTGAGGTTGGCAAGGGGAGGCCAGGATGGCACCTGGGATCCTGAGGAAGGGCACTCAGAAGAGTGCAGACTGGGCAAACGAGAGAGCACAGATCAGTCTGCTGAGAAGAAAGTGGGTAACAGGGTAGACAGAGGTAATGGGGGAAGCAGGGGAAAAATATGCAGGTCTGGCAGTAGGTAGGGAGGGGGTAGGACTGCTTTCCAGAACATGAGGACTTAAATCTAATACCGGGAAGATGGGGATGGTTTGTAAACTACTGCACTAGTAAAGGATAGTGGAAACATAGCTGCCTTTTCTTTCAGAGGAGCAGCTCTGCTGGATAGACGTAGCCTAGACTGGAGATTCCTCCATGTCATGTAAAATTATTTCCTGTATTCCTCAGTGGGATGAAACTTAGGCCTTAAAATGTTACAGAATAGAGATGAGAGCCTAGACCAGACAAGAGCTTGGTGTGTTGCAGGTGTTCCTGTAGGAAAGAGCTAGGTCTAAGTCAGGCCAGGCACAGACACAACCTGGGCCTGGCAGGCAAACAGCCAAACCACCACCCTCCTTCAGCACAATCCTTTGTCCCTTCATCGGTGTTTTAAACTACTGGAAGATCTCTTGACCATGGGAGTATTTTTCATCACAGATTAACGATCCCACTTCTTATTTCCAAAACATTGAAAAAACCATAGAGGCACAGGTAGAGTTGCTGGCTCTGACTGGTCTAGAGAGTTCTGTTTATGCCTCATTTGAAGTTCGATTTCTGTGTCTGCAGAAAATGAGAACATACATCAGCCAGGAACTTAATTAAACATGCTGCGGTCTTCCCTAAGTAGTAAACGCACCCATACCAATCACAATTTAATATCAAAGGACCAAAAGCTGCATCCTTTTGTGCACAGCAAAAAGAAATCTTTTCCATTAGACCTCTGAGGTGTCAGACAGGTGTTGCTGCAGCCACAAGAGTGTAAACACCCAATATCTGTCCCAAAACTGAGCTTGGAAAAAAGACACCACACAGCAAGTCTGGTACCTAGCTTCTGGCCTATTCATTTCACTTGGGACTGAATCTTCCAACCTTTGTGCCTGGGGACAGTTTGTGTCTCCAGTTTTGTGGCTACGATGATTATGGCATTGTTCTGTGAAAGGAGATGATCTGCGTTCGTGGAATGGGAGAGTAGCGTGGGGCTGTGTCCAAGTGGTGTACCTTACATTGCCAGCGAAGCACCTCAGTAAAACTCACCTTGTACCGAGGACATAAAGAAACCAGTCACTATTTACACAGTCAAATGAGTTCTCCTGGTCCTCAGATACCAGTCTTACCAAATCGGTGTATTTAAAATAGCACAGATTCCTTGCACGTTAAAGACGCAGAAGTCAGGCTCTGACATTCAGAGTTCTGTAAACAACTGTGCCAGTGAGTATTTTTTGACAGCTGATAAGCCATAGTTACCTTTTTTTAATGGTGCTTTTTTTGAATGGAAATAAATAAATAAATAAACTAACTTAGCTGAGGCTAACAGTGTTCTCTGATGTACAGCAGCATCTTTTACTGATACGATACTGAGAAGTGAGTTTTGGTGGGATTTGGTTTTTTTTTCAATGAAACTCTAAACATAGTAAATGCACAACAGAGAACTGAAACACTATTTTAAACCCGCCACTGCAGTTAACTAAAATTGATCTCTCTAACAAGTGCTAAAAATAGACAGGAGAGAGCACACAGTGACTTTTCATATTGCTCCCTGCAGGCTCCTTAAATACGGGTGAATATGACCTTCACGCAAAGCTGTCCCAGAGCGTGGGACAATGAGTGATATTTCACATTCCACTGCTCTACAACAGGAATTGATTTATTACCCAGCTAGCTAGGGAATTCGTTTACATGTTTCCATTTATAACACTGCTGCATCAAAAGAAAAAACCAAACAAACAAACAAAAAAAACCCCACAAAAAAAAAAAGAGAGAGGATTTTTGGTTTTCTTTTCTTCAGCACTTTAGAAGCTAAGCATCAATTCTGGCAATATAGTACCAAGTGTTGCACCTGACAGCCCTTTTCTAGGGGCCTTCCTGCTGAAGGGGAATAAACCACCAGAATCTCTGATTCTCTCCTGATGTTTATTCCCCCCGCCCATGAGAGATCTCATATGAAAAAAGATAAGAGATGATCCTGCAAACCTTGTGAATCACGAAACATCTCTTCCTGCACCCCACGCACGTCAGCTCTGGGTTGCTCTGGTGCAGTTACACAAAAGCCCCAGTGATAAGATGTCTGCAATTGGAAGCTGGTCTCAGAACAAGAGAGCAGCTGGGGAGAAAACAATTCTCTCATCCCACAAGAATTTCGAAAATAAACTCTGATAAATTTTCATGAGCTCATCCCCCCCCGAGTGTTATTAGATTGGAGCTGAAGTGCATTATTTCAATATGAAAATTATTTAACAAGCTATTTTTTTCTTATGGTTTACAAATGTAAAGTAGACAACTTCTAAATGATATTGCTTAGATCTGAAACTGGAATGTTTTCCATGTTGATATTTCTTAAAAGAGGATGCTTTCACAGCTTTGAAAAACAAAAAAAAAACCAACAAAAAACCAACAACCTACTTGTAAAGATGACAGGTAAATCAAAAGTAATACTCTCCTATGAAAAGTTTTGGTTTCACCAGATGAGCATTTTCTAAGGGAAAGCATTATTTTGAAAATACCAGCTAGTTTCAACCCCTGGCATTCCTCAAAGATGGGAAGACAGAAGAATGTCTATCTGCATTAGCCATTGACACCTACCCTAATTTGGTACAGGCTACAACTTAGCCCATTCCTTCTGCATACGGTTTCCAAAGGCAAATGGGTAATCCCACCAGAGCGCTCTCACCAGGCCTGGGGAATGGCAGTTCTCTCACAACAACCTTGTTAACAGGAGGGGTTCTCCACTCTGGCAGAGATGCAGCGATGCCTCGACATTTGGGGAGCTATTCTGCATCTTGGCAAGCAGTACCAAGCAGATGTGATTTAAAGCAAAAACTCCTCAAGTTCATGGACAAGAATTTGTCCAGTCCCCATATAAATCACCCGTTGTCTCATCCAAGTGCAAACCCAAGCACGATAAATTGTGTAAACAAACTTTGACCTGCTCTTCAATCAAACAGCCCTCAGGAGCTGCAGGTAAGATATAAACCTGTACGTACACACAGTAAAACTCATTCTTAAGCAGAGAGCCAGCTGACACATAACCGAAATCCAAAGCTTCAATGCAACTTACGGGCCTCACCCCGACTTTCTCTACAGTGCTATTTCTCATGTGCTTTTTCTGACATATTTTCACACAAGGATCACAAACTTACCTGGTCCTAGCTTAGAAACTGCATAAAGGAGGTCGTAGTTGATGACAGGTGTTGCATCATCTATTGGTTGCCACCCTACAGGTGGGGAGGCTGGAGGCGAGATGAGAAACTGTTTTGCAGGCTGTGGTGGTGCCAAATGAAGCTTGTCTCCATCTGTCTCAGAGGTCTGAATCTTTAAAGCATGATAAATACATTGTTTAGTATAGGATGGGTAAATGGTATGATTACTCAAGTCATACACTTCTACCAAATGCCACCCAGGAGGGGTTTGAGCGTCAGTCTCAGCAGAGAAGGCCTGGAGATTAATTTCATCTCAGCCTTACAGATGGTTCCTCTACAGTAAATACACTGTGGGAGGCTGTTATATGAGCAAAGCTACAATGCTTGTGCCTATTGTATATGTCCTCTGAGGATAAAGGCAAAGCTTTGGTATCCACAGCTGCTAGTTAGAGATTTTTGAGGCTGAAAAGATATTGCTGTGATCCAGTAGCCTAAACTCCTAAATACAGACATTAGACATGAAACCAGTAGCTCCAGCACCAAGGCCTTATCAGCAACTTCGGAAAGGTTTCTGAAGAACTGATTTCTTTAGCCAAAGTTCTTTAGTAATTTGCAACTAAATGTTCTCATTTTATTTCCATCTTAAATTATCTAGTTTCATTCTTTCTTTTTTTTTCTGGTATATTAAAGAAGTCTCACATAAATAAGTTATACAGCAGCAACCAGCTCGAGCCCAGAAGCAATAAAGTGCCTTTTCATGACAGCAAGGCTGAGACAGCACCCTGCTATACTGGAATGGGTTTGGCAAAGAGCCAGCTTGGGTCCCTCAGCTCCATATTCCCTGCAACTGCGAGCTCTGGAAGGGCTTTTTTTCATCTGGCTCAGGCCCATATAAACATGGGCTGCTCCAGACACTGAGCTGCTTCCACATATTCATTCCCTGGCCACAACTAAGAGGCTCTTTTAAGACCACATGCGCTAGAGAGCATAGTGAAGATACCTAAATGGCTTTGCAGGAAATCAGCTTAGATAGGGGGACTAATCACTGTTAGGCACATTTTTCTCTTTCTGCTGTTATCCCAAGTTTCCTATTAACCTCTCCGTTGTGCAGTTAGAGTGAAATGATTCTCAGATCTGCTTAACAGAAAGTTTTGAAGCCTTTCAGAAAAATACCAGAGGCAGATCTAGGAGATTGAGGCATATAAAATAGGCTCAATGTAGATTGTCAACACTGAAATCCAACTGTAAGATCTTCTGAACTCTTCTAACCTATTAAGCATTTTTTTATTTTTTTTTTCCCCACAGTTGTAGCTTCCCATCTTCCCGAGGTTCTGTTTCTGCCTAGGCTCCAAACAGCTCCTATTCTGACCAGGCTTTAGAGGCTCAATATTTAATTGCCTCTTCGGTTTGAGTGATATCTTCAGATGAGCCTGCCCTTCACCTAAGGCCTCTAATCTGACAGCTCGGAGCACGTTTAAGATTGCTTATAAGCACTAGAGAGTATATCCCGTAAGCCACAGCAACACATTAAAGTACATTCAGAAGAGGTGGTGGTTGGGTTGTCAACCTCCCTCACCTTCCTACAGCCTGGCTGGGGTCTACACAGGCTGCGGGACACTGGATGTGGCGCTTGGTGCCATGGTCTAGCTGATGTCACAGTGTTGGGTCATAGGCTGGACTTGATGATCTTGGAGGTTTGTTCCAGCCTCAGAAATTCTGTGTGACATCTGGATTCTCTCACCCTTGGCCAAGAAGAACTGAAAGCCCCATCTGACACTTCCAACAGATGAATATAATCCCCTACGCCCCCAGGCTGGGGTATTCTTCTCCCCCTGCCATCTTCCTTTTACTTGAACTTACTGAATCCCCTTTAGAAAACTTAGACCCAAGTTAAAAAACAAACAAACAAACAAACAAAAAAAACCAAAAAAACCCAAAAGGGCAGGAGGAAGCCTGACTGTGGCTCAGGGTTGTGGTCAAATAAGTAATTCTGCCTTACTTTTTGGATTAATTTATGATACTTTATATTACCAGGCTTTTTTTTTTTTTATGGTTAGTTTAGAGTTACCCAGAGAAAATACCCAGTGCTATAAATCAGCTCTCAGCTATGTACCTTCCATGTGTTGAATAAGCAACTTGGGTCCTAAGTAGTCCTTTAAATTTACTGCAGACCCACTGGACAAGTACAGCTCAGACAACATAAGGATGTTCAAGTCACCTTTTAGCCAAGGGATTTGGCACAGGGGAAACCTTTAGTACTTTTATTCAGTGTCACCCTGCAATATTTCTATAAAAGCTTTGTACTGACATAGAACCAAATACCAGATTTCGTTACCTGTGCAAAATACAACTTCAACTTCTTCCCTCTGAACTGCGTTTCATGCAGCTCTATTCTGGCACGAGCAGCTGATTTGGGACTACTAAAATTTATCCGCACACGCCTGAAGCTTTTAAAGAGCTGGAATGTCACACAGTCATCGTAGGCGCGGAACAAGCCTTCAAATTTTTCCTGCAAATGAAAAAGAAATAATGCTGATGGTTAACTTTTTGCTCTGTCACATCAATCTGTGTCAAAGGATTATCAGGAACTTGACAACAACTGTTTAACCAGGAAGTTTCAGCTGGCAGCCTTTGGGTGTGGGGGTCCACAGACTAATAAAAGCTGTGTGAAAAGAAACTAGGGAAAGCGCCGAACTCTGCAAAATGTTGGGTGGAAGGAGCCTTCAAATTGAGATCCCAGCAGCTACTGCACCTCTCGTAAAAGTTGAGCAAAATTGTGACAGTGGCATAGGAAATGAAGCTAAAAAGGGCACATGACTGAAAATACCAGACAACTGTGGTCTCCTCTGTACAAAAACACTGTGCTGAACTGCAGCAGAGTCAGCAGACAAGCCAGGCCTGCTGTAACTGAGGGTTGCTTTCACATCAACACTGCAGGGTCATTTTGTGTTGCACGGTCTGTTTTTTCTGGAGGTTTTGTCATTTAAGTACCTGGTGCAGATGTACACTCATTTCTTCAGAGCTCCTGTAACAGCAGGAAAAAAAAACCCAAACAGGTAGCTGAAAACAGTGACCAGTCCAAAAGGCAAATTTCAGACTTAAAAATGAAACTGTAGAACTCCAGGTTCAAAAGCACATGAACCTTTTATCTTATCCATGTTTACAAATCTCTGAAGGATGGGTGTCAGTCAAGAGGATGGGGCTGGTCTCTTTTCAGTGATGCCCAGTGACAGGATGAGGGACAACGGGCACAAGCTGGAACATAGGAAGTTCTATCATGAGGAAAAACTTCACTGTGACAGAGCCTGGAACAGGCTGCCCAGAGAGGTTGTGGAGCCTCCTTCTCTAGAAACTTTCAAGACCTGGGTGTTCCTGTGCTGGCAGGGGGGCTGGATTTGATAATCTCCAGAGGTGCTTTCCAACCCCTACCATTCTGTGCTTTGAACATGAGGAAGAACTTCTTTCCTGGGAGAGTGACAGAGCCTGGAACAGGCTGTCAAGACAGGCTGTGGAGTCTCCTTCTCTAGAGACTTTCAAAACCCACATGAACATGATCCTGAGCAACCTGCTCTGAGGGATCCTGCTCTGTTCAGGGGGGGGGTCAGACCAGATGATCTCCAGAGGTCCCTTCCAATCCCTACCATCCTGTGATTCTGTGACACAAATAAGGATTTATTTTTATTTTTTAACAAGTGTGCCACAGCCACAGCCCTAGAGATGAACAGAAATTCAAGGTACATTAGCAGCCCAGGAGGATCAGGCTGTCTCTGCAACTTCTCTGTAAACTACACACACAGAAAGAACTAGTTCCACATCAAATGAAACCAAATTCCTTAAATGAATTCTGACACACTTGCACAGGTCTTTTTATTCACACATTTAATGAGTTTTCATTCATAAAATATTAAGACTGAAAGGGAGCAGTTATCATTTTATCTAGCCCTTTGCTTACTCAGATTTTAGACTGCCATCCAGCAAGTCTCCCATACAGTCCTAAAATTTTTACTACTGCAACTAAGACTTGAAGTCTTAGAAGATGGAGAATCAGCCAGAGCAAAGCCTCCTCTTTTAGGATAAACAACTCTTTAAAAAAAACCAACAGTATTTGAGATGATTTGCCACACCATTTCATACGCTGAGGATTTTTGTGTCAGGGGTTTGTATGAGTACCATAACCTGACATTTCCTTTGATGCATCTGCAAGCAAGCACAATTTCACATGTTTTAAAATATAACTACTTTAATTCTCATCCAGGAAAACAATTTCTTATCCCTTAAAGTGGATAACTGGTAGAGGCAGCAGCAGCAGCAGCAGAAATAGAAAAATGCAATTTACGTAATCTCATCAATACTTCAGTTCTCATTTGTTGACCTTACGAGCAAGACAAAGAATCCAGAACTTCTTAACAAAATGTATCCTGGAGCACAGTGAAGCTGCCTCAGGGAGCACTAGCAGCACCGTGGGAGCACCTACTGTCAGCACAATACTTTTGCTAAAGAGTTAACCAGGAAAACAGACCAGTTTTGTAGCAAGGAGTATGAAGCATTAACACGCATGTATCAGATCTCCTTTCATTCGCTGCCAACTCTGTGGTCTCCTTCCCCATAACTGATATTCCATCCCTGGCACCCTCTCAAAGGAACCTCCCTGTGGTCTATTAAGCTTTCATGATTTTCATTTCATTTTGCCTGACCTCACTCACCTCTTCCTCTCACCGCAGGAGATTCTTGGGAGGAGGGAAGAGGGGAGACTGCTCAGTGGCTTGGTTGAGGGCGAGTAAAGGCGCACAGCAATCCCACAGACAGCGTGAAATCCATAGGTTTGTACAAGCGGGTCCAGTCATACCACCTAACGTTCAAATTGTCAACACTGTCAACATTTCACACCCTAGAGTTACGGTTTTTAACTTCTTTGCTTACAATTCTGCAAAATTCCATCTTCCTGAGCAGATGTCTACAGCCAGTGACATTTGTATAAAGGTCAGCCAAAAGCAGCAGTCATCTCAATCCTGTCCTGTCACAACCTGCAATGATTTTGATGCTATAACCTTCACAATGACCAGGGGAACGGGGCTGGGGGAAGGGAGAGAGAGAGACAGGGGACCAGCATATGTGTAAAGTAGGATTTACAGAGCATTTAGAAACATATGATTGTGTATAATCTAAATAAAAGATAACAGTACTTATAAGCTTATGTCTTCATATTACCTATAATACCTACTTCAGACTTCTTCAGTATTTGTTTTTTTAAAAAACACCTTAGAATAAACAAACTTATATATATAAGAGATATCAGTGTGTGTATTTTTTATATGTACCTAGCTATACGTATATGATTGTGGTATTAGAACAAGCTAAAAAGCAGCAGCAAGATGAACATTGAATATAGTCCCCTATAGTAGCTCTTAGTTTTCCTCAAGTCAACAATAAAATCATTCATCATGTAAAAAAAAAAAATATATATATATATTTCACCAACTATGGAAGAAGTCACACATGGACTTGTCTGCACACTGGAATATTTATCAGGAAACAGATTCTCCCTGGATGGACACAGCAGTATTTTCTTGGACCTGCCCGCAGCGCACACAGCAACCCAGGACCTGCCCCTTGGTTAGGGACACGCAGCAAAGGAAGGGAAGATGAGAGTTCAAATGTGGTTCTGAGAACAGTGAGCACGAGGAAAGTTCTGGGTGCATTTCTGAACAATACTGAGATGCAGTCTCATTAGGCACCACCGAAAGGGACAGATGGAAGCATCTCTAAATAAAGCTGATTAAGTACTGGACACCGGTTGTAATACTGGGAGGACATTAAAGCACTACAGACTTTATTCTGCTTACTTTTTAATTTGATACTGGTGCAGCTTTAGAGATTCAGCTTTGATTAACGCTCCTAAAAATGCCATGGGGAGGGGAGAAATCAAGGCTTCTGTTTGAGGGCTCTATTAACACAGGGCGCTCTATCCACAGTGGGGACACATCTCCTACACCCGCTGAAACTGCATCTCTCAGTAAAAAGATTCACACATCTGAATTTTTCTCCATTTTCAGCTGATAATAACAATGACCTCAGCAAAGGTCATTAATCACCAACTGCAGTTAATGGCCCTCAGCTGCATCTTGAGCCATCCCAACTCGATATTAATTCCCAGGAAAAGGCCTTCTGCCTTAATTGCTATTGCCTGTGACTTCTAATATCTGCTGAATGGACTTATCTGGATAAAAGTCTTTCAGAGTCATTCCAATCTATAAGAAAATGTATCATATACATTTTAAAGAGCTAAGCAAATTCTCTCCCTTTCAAGTATGGTGGATAAATTATTCAAGACTCATAATCCTCTCAATTCAGGACTTTTAAAGAGCTTTTAGGATTCGGTATTTTTAAAATGCTTTAAAAAAAAAAAAAAGGTCTTTAAACTTCCAGAATATTTCTAACATTTCTGAAAAAAAATAAGTTAAGCAGCACTGTTGCTACTTTTTAAAAGTCAAAATGCAGAAAGTTATGAGTTGTGCATTTATTTCTGGGATTTTTGGCATATCTTCATCCATCCCAAGTATGTCTCCGAGACCCAGTTAACGCTCTGCTAAGTTTGAGTAGCCTTCATTTGACCAATACAGCAGAAGTTCTCTCTTCTCCATCGTGGGCTCCATGCCCTCTCCTCATCCTGCTATTCCTTTGCACAACACTGGGCACCTCTCCCCAGTTTGCTCCTGTCACCTTACGTCAGGTCCCATCACCCATCATTCACCACCTCTAGCAGTTACTAGAGGAGGGGTTTAATTAACAAAATTAGCACAAAATAGGAACATACTAAAGTCTGCTGATTACTCAAGCTTGATTGTTATCATTTATGACAGCCAATGCAGAGGACAAACAGAGCACCATTCAAGGAAGAAATGAGCACTAGAGTAACAGAAACAAGCTAAAAGCCTCTGAGTACAAGGGCAAAGCTGCGTACTCCTGGACTCAGAGCTATTTCTGCCACTAAATGGGAGCTCACCTGGGAACCAAGATCCTATAAGTCACACAATAAAAGCAAATCGGGGAAATGCAGCCATAAGGAGACAAATAAAACACTGGTTGTATCTGGAAAAGTATTAACAACATTGTAGAGAGCACTATTACAGCTCCTTAAAAATGCAGGTTTTGTTGCCTGTATCCCTGACAGATGAAGCCAAACAGGAATAGATTCAGATAAAGGCAGCAGGGAATGAATTTACTGAATAAGAAATGAAAATGCTCAGCTTATTTAGCAAAACAAAGCAAAGCCCAAGAGGAGACGGGACAATCATCAGTAGTTTATAGAGCTATATAAAGACTAGAAGATGGTGTTGATGTAAATCAAGTGGAAGCAACTGGCATCAATAGGCTTAGACTAGAAGTTAAAGAAGGTTTCAAACATCAGAGTAATGATCCAGAAACAACCTTCCCATTACAGCAGCCGTGGAGAATGATTTTTTTTTTTAATTTTTTTTTTTTTAAGAGATTGAATTTGGTTAGCTCATGTGAGGCACTATGACAAAGTATGGACACGACAAGCACTGTAAAACACGACTGCCTGAATTAGCAACTGAATTGGGTTCTGACACAGTAAGTTCCCGTGATTTATTTCCAAACATTTCTTTTCCTGAATAGCTCCACTGGTATTGTGCTCAGTCAGGACAAAAGCCAAGGCCTAATTCAAATCAATGGAAGTCTTTCCACAGACATCAGTGAGCTCTGGATTACAGCCCTAGAACCCTGAACACAAATTACATTTTATTATTCAGTGTGTTTACTCTCATTATTACCCTTGTTACACATTTGATTTAGGAGATGGCCGTGATGTAAAACTTTAGTCTAACCCTTTTTCCTACAGTTTTGCAAGAAAATAAAGCAAGTGGTTTTCCCATTTTATTTTTCTGTTAATTTATATAAAAGATAAGCCAAGGAACTAACTGTACACAATGGAGAAACTGCTGAAAATTATTTCATAATATGCAGTTATGAAATATGTTTTTCCTGAAATTAGATAGAAGCTTTCCTGTAAGAACTAAACTCACCTCTCCTAGTCAGATGTTTTCTGATTCCACATAGCCATGCTGGTTGCAACACTGCACAACTCTTGTGTGGCATGAGAAGAATCAGAGAAGAGAGGAGGGGGGCGAAGGAGAAGAGAGGAGGGGGGCGAAGGATCAGAAAATGCCTTGAGTAGGAAGGGACAGTAAAGATCATCTGGTTCCCACCCCCCTGCCATGGGCAGGGGCACCTCCCACTAGAGGTGCCTCATCCAGCTTCATCAAAGCCTCATCCAGCCTGGTCTTAAACACTTCCAGGGCTGAAGCATCCACACCTTGTTTCAGTGTCTCATCACCCTCGTAGAAAAGAGCTGCTTCTGTGCACCAGAGTCTAGTAACAAAAACATTCTGCCAACAGATTAATTCCCTGCTTATAGCAAAGAGAATGGGCATAATGGGCAATTCAAAGGGGAATAAAGGAGTCACTGAAGTGGCACACATTTCAAAAAATAATACAGAAGCCTAGAAAATACCATCGGGAAGTAATTTCAGGCTTGGGATACGTCAATGCCACGTGAAGGGTTTTGTAACAACCTAGCCTGGACACTGTGTATGGCTCCTGTCCTCCAGGATTAAGGAACACAGAGGGAAGCTGGAAGAGCAACAGAAAACAACTGAAGGATGATCAGAGAAGTGGCGAGCCCATCACAGGAGGTCAAGGTAGACAATCTCACCTTAGGAAACAGAAACTCAGGTACAATGTGTTTTGTGCTACACCTAAGTATAAAGAAAGCAGTAAATGATGTGAAGGGAAAAATAATTACCTGAATGAAGATAATCAGCAGCACTGGTAAGAAACAGACTGCCCATTAAAAGATTTAGGCTCAAACCGAGGAGGTTACCTAGCACTAAACCCTTACAACTTCAAAATGCCACTGCCCCAGGAGTAGCAAAATTACTACTAAGGACAGGAAGAGAAGATAAAAGAACAGCAGTAGGCATTTCTGAAAGTCTAAATAAATAAATAATTATTTGGGAAAAAAGGAGGCTCTAATTTGTCTACACAGAACTTTAAAGAACAGGGTGCTTTTAACAATTATTTCATAAGCCACAGGAAAAAAGCACGCAGCTTGATGGAACGCACGTGAAAATTCCTTAAATGGCAAGAACTCCTGCTAGGAGCCAGTGTAAACAGCAGCTTAACTGATGATCAAATTCTCTGTTTCTAAAAACATAAAACTTACTCAGAAGCTTTGAAAACACACAGGAAAAAGCACTATCAATTCTCAGTTAAAATTCCAGGAGTGCTGAAAAGGGAGGAAAGATCTTAAACTGGTTATGATGAATATCAATAAAGTGCTCCCATGGTCTTGTCCTCATTCCTTTAAGAAATAGCAGGAGGATAAAATACAAATTTATCATTCAGAGATCACCTTAAGGCACAGGTGTTGAGGGTCTAAGCTTTTTATTTCCCCTTCCACTGAAAGCAGCCATAGCCAAGAGCATGAGATCTTCCAACTTCGTCCTCACCAGTGGGACAGGGTGTTATTTGAATAAAATATTCTGACTGAATCTGACTGTTTGAATGTTGGTTTGCAGGAATTTTCTTCTGTTATCAAAGGGAATCCTTTGTACAATCCCAGAAGTGAAAATAGCAACAAAAAAAATGCAGTAGAAAAAAATGTATCCTACCACCTGTCATTCATCAGGGTACATTTTAAGACTGTTAACATTTCTACATCGAGAAATTTTGAAGGGGGGCAGGGAACAGGGAAAACTGGGTTGGTTTTTTTAGGTAACCAGAATTACAAAGTACTCTGCAATGACTGCCTGGCTACTGTACTGTCTAGAAGAATGTTTCTCACCTTGGAACAAAGTGCAAAGTTTTGCTCATCTCTTCCTGAAGTTAAGAATAGAGCTCTATTGAGACAGGGGTGAAAAGAACATGTGTTTATTTATTTCTATTATACACAGCACTAATTAGCCTCTTCCAAAATTGCACCGTTGTCTCAGTACATGAACAAATCAAGCCAGGTTTGCTACCTCAGTTCATGCAGCCTGTGCTTGGCTGTCTGTTGTTTCTAAGAGCTGAAGGTCAGGTAAATCGTGAGCCAAAGATGAAGTGAAACAGCATGAGCCAAAACATATTTTAAGGCTGAGCTTTGAGATGGGCAGGTCAATAAAAAAATGTATTAAATCTTATTCTCTGCAGTTAAATTAAGACCAATTTGCTTACGCTACTGCAATCCTGTTAATGTTAAAGGGAGTCCTAATACCTTCAAGTTTTAGTATGCATTATTATGTTTACACTTTGTATTCCAGCCGTGATGTTAAGTGACCTCATTGCTCTGCACTTTGCAGTGAACCAACCCCAAACAGAACACAAGCTGGCCACCAAGCGTGTCTGCACCCAGCCCTGCTCCACAGCTCACACGCGCTGCCGCGTTCCCCTGGCACGCCAGGGCTGTTCTGGAGGCACCGGCATAGAACTTTTAGATCCTGAAGATCCTCGTGTGCTGGGTTTTCCCTTCACTTTGTGCCAAAATCATTCTGACGGCAGAAATATTTGCTATAATCCTTACTCCTTGTAGATTCAGTGTCTTGTTCCAGGGAGAGACTTTGGAGAAAGTATAGCGGACGTTTCACAGTGCGGTACAGCTGTTTGTAATTCATCATCTCACCAAAGCTTGTGATAACAAAAATCAGTAGGAAACTGAAAGCAGCTTGATGGCTCACCTCACAGTGGGACTGAGCCATCCCTCACTACCACTCCTTCTGCATAAGGATACACCACCAAGGCACAACAGCACTGCAATAGCCCTGCAAACCCAGTGAGCAAACCAAGACAGACCTGCCTCCTGAAAAAAAAATCAGCTGAACTACATACATTTATTTTCAGCTTCCAACTCATCAGCACAACAAAAGGTACAGAGATGGTATCTGCCCCAAAGCTTAATGGAAAAGGCATTCACATTTCAGAAGAGGCTGACAAATGTCAGGGGCGCAGAATTTTGCTGTGTTGCCTTTTCTGTTTTTAACCAGCTCACATCCCTGTTTACCTCAATGTGACGCACATTCCTCCCGCTTAGCTCCACTGATCTGGAAACCAAAGGCTCCTTCAAGATGAAATAAATTGTTCCTGTGGCAATGCCAAGGGGGTGATTTAATATAGCTTGGAGACTTCTCAATTCAATTTCACACCCAACGATTGAGCTAAAAGAAAAATCCAGACTTTTACATTTCTTTTTTATATGAGCACTAGTATTTTATGGTATCACCAGAAACAGCTTTTCTGAGCACTCTCTATTTGAAGCACTCCAGTTCCAGATGCCATATTAGCTCCCTGAAACACTGGAAGGGCCATTTCAAACCAGCTGGCCAAGTGCACATTCTCTGACCAGATCAATTAGTTTCGTGCCCAGTTCTGTAGAGACACCGTCCTTTGTTCTCCGAGAAGCTATTTTTGATTCCTGTGCTGGCTACAGTTTTGTGCAACATCACTCAATACTTTTTCTTTTTTACTCTTCTGCATCATACTTGGCATTGAAAAAACCAAAAAAAAACCCAAAAAACAAGAACAGGTTTGTGGAGGATTTAATGCAATTCCTGTTTTCCGAATAACAGCCTTACATTTTGGCTTGAGAATGATAAAAATAACGCTAGCAACAAAGATGTGAAGAAAAAAAACAGGCTGTCCTGAAAAAAAAAAAAAGCAAGCCTTTTATTGGTTTAAGAATTCAAACAATAACTGAGTAGATAAAGTATGTAGTGAACTCCAAGTTGCTCGTGTGCATTGGCTTTAAGAATGTACATAGTACAACACTGGCTATCGGTTTTGCTTTGTGGCTGCAAAGGTTTAAGCCCAATGATTAATTGGTAGCACAATGAACAAATTACTGTGTAATTTAGCCAATTTCAGCAATTTCTAAAGTTCCTATTATTTTAATTTAGTAAACAGAACTAAAGAAGAAAACCAACCTTAATTAGTTTTTACCAATAGCTGCTATGTTTGTATCACTGAGGGTGTTCTAACAGGAGCAGATCTCTACAGCAAAACAGTTGGTGCTGAGGACTTTCTGATCAGGTGCCATGGACTGAATGCCCATTAGCAGTTGGAGCATGTTTGGCACACTACTGGAGAGCATCTTCTATACTAATTCCATCTGAAAGCTATCCAGTTCATGAACTGCTCTGTGAATAAAAAGCACAGTTAATGAAGAATAACAGAAAAGTTGCCTCATGAGAATCCCCAGCTCAGACTAAAAATGCCAATGTAGACACAAGTCAGTATCTCTTATAAGATTAGTTAGCTGGCACTCCTGGAAAAGCCAAAACAATAAATAAATAAATAAGTGCTATGGGCAATAATAAATAAAGGACTTGTATTCAGACTTGTGCAGGAAACTCGGATTGAAGTTTGGCATTATGAGAAGCTGCATAAAAATATTCATATAAACTTAGGGACTGTAAGAAAAGCTACATAAACATCCATCTTTTTACCATACTACTTTTCATTTATCTTTGACAACTTAAGTTTAATCTCCTCAATGCTTCTGAGGTATCCCACTGTGCTGTGTGGTGACACTGAGGTGATGACACACTCGCTTATAGTCACAGTGCCCACTTAGGGCAACCATGGGAGCCGAAGCAGTGTTTCCATAACTCATTCAGGAGCATCTTCTACAAGCACATAAAACCCCAGACAGAGCATCTAGAAAGCTCAGTCTCTTAAAAATGTGTTACTGAGCCTGTTGAAGTGACACCTCTGTTGCTGTCAGTGATGCAGAATCAGGACCTCACTGAACAAAATGCTAAATGCAAGAATGAAATATAATAAAGAGAACACTAAGAGCTGAGAAAGTTTGTTTTATTTATACTCTTGGAGCTGTAATGTTGTAAAAGAACCATAAAATACATACTATTCATTCCCTGTCTCTGTCAACCCAGTTAAACTAGAAAAATAAGCCAGGAAAAGCCACAGGACAGCTTAAACAAATAAAATGCTTGCCTTGCCCATTCCTGATTTACAATTCCACCTACAGCGATCAATATTGAGCGGTTCAGCCGTTTCTCATTCCAGTCATGGGGAATTCTTTTTCCCTTCCGTATCCCCCACCAACTGCAAACTGCACAACGTGACTAAAAATAATTTCAACTCATCTGGATTTAGAAAGCACATTGAGAATTTGGAAAGCGACTGTTAAATAAAAAAAGTAAAAGAGCAGAAGATAATCTACTTTCATGCTTCTCCATAAATGGTATTTAAGCATCCAAAACAGTACAAAGGAAAACTATTGATCCACCAATGCACATCCTCAGAAATATAGTAAAAAAAAATATAAAATTCCTGCTGAAATGTAGCTTCAAGTACAAAGGAAACCAGTCTACCTAGAGACAAAAAAATGTAGAAGTCAGTTTTAATTCACGGCATCAAGCCTTGCCTTGCAACTCTGCGCTAAACCAAAAAACCAAGAGGCTCCTGGTGTCCTCTCTTGCCTGTCTCCCCACCATTGCAGGCCACGGTCAGTGGGCGGAATCTGCAGCCCTGTGACCACCGTCTAATGCTCTGCTTGTATTGCTTGACTGTTTCTCATTCTTGCCAGTCTGTCTCGACCATCTGTCACTCCCTGTCTTACACTTGCAAATTACTCCAGCAGGTCTGCTGCTGTCTGTGTACGTTTGAGCAGCTCTGAGAAGCTACAGCCTCTACGACTGGAGTCTCTTTGGGCAGTAACAATACATCAAGGACAGGAACTCGCTGCCTCCAGTTAAGTGGCTGAATGGAATCTGGAGCAAACCTACAGAACTACATGTGAAGAGCGTTTCAAGCTTCATGGTATATGAAAAAAAGGATCAGAAATAAACATGTAAGGAAAGGGGTAAAAAGAAAACTAAGAAAAAAAAAAGATAGCCATCCTTGGGCTGGAAAGGAGCAAAGATGTACAGAGAAGAGACTTTCTGCTTACAAATGTGACAAACAGAGGGATATGGGGAACTCTTCCTAGGATCCAGTTCAGCCCTGTTCTGACCTTTTCAGTCTCTCACACACCCAGTTCAGTGTGGCTGGTGGAACAGGAGCACACTGGTCACACAGCAACGCATTGAACCTGAACGGATGCCACATGCAACTCAAATTTTACCTGATGGTCCAACATAAGGATTTGAGGCTCCAGGGTCACAAGAGACATTTGCACCATAGCACAGCGTTCTGCATTCTGTGCTTGCTTAACAGAGCAAATCCCTTCACATCTTGCTAAACAGGAGAGATCAATATAGTTTTAAAATACATTAACTTGTTCTAGTTCCTAATTTCACTGTAAAACAAGGAAGTGGCCTAAGTGGGGAAAAAATAAATAATGGAAGAGGAAAATAAGGTGAAATAAACAACCTTAAAACATAGTTCAGAACTCTGGCATCTCTTTTAAATTGAAAGGTCGAGAAAAAAAAAGTTGACTTGCTGCAATCTCTTAAGCAAAATTGTTTCTAGAAAAGCCTTTTATGATTCAGGAAAGTCTCCTTCTGTCTCTCACCAGTGAAAATCCATTTTCATCAGCAATTCTTTATGTATATTTTCTTTTTAACCTATTTTGCTCTTCATAGGCCTTCCTTCACTAATTGTTTATTAGAAAACATTTGATCTTGATGGATTTATCTGAAGAGGAAAAAAATATATATTTTTTATGGTGACATAGAATATAGACTTTCCTCACAACAGGAACTGTGCTGTCAAAAAATGGAAAGACACCCGTGTGTGTGTATATATGATAACTACAGGTAATAGGCAATTCCTCCCAACTTCAAATGGCATAACTTCCATAGTCTAAAATATTTATATATTGTACTGAAAGAGGCAACTCTAAAAGACTGCAAGTATCTCATTTTCCCACATTCACTGATTTGGCACCCTCAGATGAGCTAATAACCTGCTGGATATAATGGATCTTAATGCTGCTAACACTCTGAAAGGTTTAACTGTGAATTTGATTTTGCAGACCATGGCAGAAAGTAGATGGAAAGCATTTGCCTAAACAGAGATGAAACACTCTTTCCTCCATGCTGCTTCTCTGGTGTCACTGTAAAACCCATTTCAGCATTGTCCTACCAAAAAAAAAAAAAAAAAAGAAGATGATGCTTTCCAGTTTGAATTTCAGTGTCAAAAATAATGTGCTTGAAACATTTTTTACACATGGAGTGGCTGTTTTCTGCCCTGAGGTGCCAGTCTTTAGAGGACTCCAGGAGCCCAACTGAACTACCAAAGAAATGCCACATGCTGGCCTACCTGCCTAATTCTGAAAATTGCAACAGCATGTTTTTATTGCCAATATATACCACAATGTTTCATCAGCCTCCAGAACGTTAGCTTGTTGCAGTACCTAATGAAATCAAGAATTTAGCACATCAGAAAGCTGGGCTTGTATAGGCCAGAAGACAGGTTTTTTAGGTGGACCTGGTAAGCAGCTTCCCAGGAGCCAAGAAAGGGTTATTGAGATGACAGACCCAGGCTCTGTATCAGGTACATAAAGGCAGAAAAAGCAGCAATGGTTTCTATCTGCCTCAAGAGCTGCTACTACTGTCTGTTGTGAGACACGACATGGACAAGGGAATTTCAGTCTTACCATGATAATTGTTTTATTAGGCAGATGGAAGAAGCCCCAGGGTGAAAAAGCAAATATTCCTGACCAAACTGCTCCCGTGTCATTTTTCAACTAACTGGATAATTTCCAGTTGGCACAGATTTTGTTTAGAAACAAGAATTGGAAAGTAGACTAATCCTATCTTACAGCTAAAAACAGCACTGCTCTCTATCAAAACCATTTTCATTTCCTGATGCAAAAAATATATCAGCAACAGGATGGTATTAAAAAGATACTGGACTGGCCTTATGAAACTGAAGCTGCTCTCCATAGAGGGTTGAATGCAGAGCAAGGGGTAAGAAGGCCACAAGCCCAGTGACTGGCAAGCAGAGGGGTAGCCGAGTGTAGAATTTATTCTTTTTATGAGTAAGTTTTTTAAAGAACAAGCAGGACATATAAAAATAATTATTAGTATCTTACAGAGTCCATTTTCTTGCTTTGGGGCACTATTTCACACTGCCTGTGTGTCCAAGAAAGGTACATCCCTTGCAAATGCCACTGTGCAGGTCTGGAACACGTGTATCTGCTGAGTTGGAGACAAACATGTAGACTCAAGGAGTCTGCTTTTGAGATCAATGAGATTTTCCAAGCATTAAAGTTTGGTGCAAACTGATTCTAAGTGAAACGAGAAGACCTGGGATTAGCAATGTTGGGGAAACTAGACAGTCAAAATAAAGGGAAGCAACCTGTTCATGGGTGAGGTTACATCTGAAGATAGGTCTCCCACACCAGGCCTGATTCACAGACTACACCCACACCTGGCTGCAAATCACCACCCTGCAGAAGCAGCCCCAGCTGTAGCCTTAAGAATAGAATTTACACTTCTCAATTGAAACTGAAAACTCTGTGCTTAGTCAGTATGAGATACTAGTTAGTATTTAATTAAAAAGGACACATTTTCAGCTAAAGGTAAGTTCATCGTATGAGTCCCTCAGCACAATCCACAGACTTTCTCTACAGGACACTCCTATCAGAAGTGCAGTAGATCTGGCCTTCCTACCTATAAACCTCAGCTCTGAAGGAAGATATTTAGGTGAAAATAAATCAAAAGAGGTTGAAAGCAAGGGTACCTTCCTATAGATAAGTGGTCTCAAAATAAAGTGGTTCAATATATACCAATCTGTAGCTGTTCTGAGCCACATATTTCATTTCACACCCAAGCGCATGCTCCTACTAATTCTGAGTTTAATATACTTTTATTAATCACTTATTCCCGAAGTAAATTCTCCTTACTCAACACCATTTCTTCATAAAATTCTTAATGTCCATTTGCTCTGCTTCTGTTTCACTGTAAAACTATATAAACTGTAAAACTCTATAATATAGTGAAAGCTAAAGCTGAAAGTTCAGCAAACACCAAGCCAAAGACATTCAAATACATTGCCTATGATTTTCTCGGCTGCAGGATGCATCAAGCAATCTCCTGTTTCGGGGCTGCTGCTGTACAGTAAGGGGTTTTATTCTGCAATACTTGGTGACACCAAGCTCTTTCCCCTGTCGCAAGAAATATTGCTACTTTGGGCATTAAATTTTGGGCAGGTAGCTTAAATTACTACAGATTTTTCAAGAGTTTCAGTCTAGTTATCTGCTATAAAAGCAAGAAATAGATTTCTAAACATCTTTCCTCTTATTCATTTATTTTAAAAATTCAGACAAAAATGCATCAACTTCCCAAACCACTAAAATTTTAAGTATGACAATAATTTACTGCTGTCTAATGTAAGCAGCATGCTTATTACTGTTATGGCCCAGCATTTGGCTTCACTCCCAGCCCTTGGGATTAATAAGAATTTTCTTTAGTTCAACGGTTCTCAGATTATGGTTCAAGGACTTGCAGTGGCCTGCAGAAAGCTGCCTGGTCACACAGCCCTGGAATTCCTCTAATAGAATCAGCTGCTTCTAAAGATAAAGGTACGACCTTTAACACTCCAGTAGGTTTGGGGTTTTTTTAGCATCTGTAAACAAGATAGCAACACAAAATCTCCTTTTTTTTTTTTTTTTTTTTTTGAGGAAAAAAAGAAATAAAAACAACAAAGTTCATCTGAAAAGTCTCACCAGCCTGGAGAGACAAAGGGCACACCCGTAAGAGCAAACTTCAACTGACCAGCAGCCACATTAGCACAGAACCCAAGCTAATAAACTGCCACTCAACAGAATGAACACACCTAAGAACACCGTGATATCCACAGCTCAAGAGCTTTCAGTCAGCTTCACAACACAGTCAGGAAGTTCCTGCCTTTTGCAAACTACTATCCAGGCACTGAGCGGGAGCAGACTTTTATTCCACAAACCCAGGCTCCATGACTTCAAGAGGTAGATCTACCCCACTTCCCAGTAACAAGCTAGAAGAGTGTAAGCCCTGTAACTGTGCCATCAGAAGAGCTGCTATCCAGCCTCTTTGATAAGCTTCTAATATTCTGGTAGCTGTGCCACATTCTCCCCAGTTGTCTGCACTTGCTCTAGAGCACACTGAAAACTGGCCACGGTAGCCCAGAGGCAACATAGCAAAGAGAGAACAAGGGATACATGCTGTCTGCTGGACATCCAGAAATTACATGCAGGGAATCACACCCCAGGCTGCATCCAAAGCAGCGTGGCCACCAGGTCAAGAGAGGATTCTGCCCCTCTGCTCTGCTGAGACCTCACCTGCAGCGCTGAGTCCAGCTCTGGGGTTCCCTAGTACAAGAAAGACAGGGAGTTGGAGTGGGTCCAGAGGAGGGTCACAAAAGTGGGCTGGAACACCTGTCCTATGAGGACAGGCTGAGAGACTGGGGGTTGTTCAGCCTGGAGAAGGCTCCAGGGAGACCTTATAGCAGCCTTTCAAGTACCTAAAGAGAGCCTACAGGAAAGCCAGAGAGGACTTTTTACAAAGGCTTACGGTGACAGGACAACCAGCAACTGTTTTAAACTTAAAGAGGGTAGATTTAGATTTGGACACAAGGAAGATTTTCTTTGATGAGAATGGTCAGACACTGGAACTGAGAATGAACCAGGTTTAGACATTTTTTTTTGCACAGCTATGCACCCTCTTTATAGAAATTATATTCAGATTGTAGATTACTTATGAAAATGTCTTGAACTGTGCGAGAGCTTTAGTCAAAATATCCACCTTCCTCATCTCTCTTCTCCTGCTTATCAGTTGCCCTGTCAAACAAGAAAGGCATATTGATTTGACATGATTTGCTCTAGACAACCCAGGCCTAATTACTTCCAAAGTACTTACAGACTTATTTTTATCCAACTTGAATTTTGGAAATATCTGTAATTATCCAGGCCTTTCTCCCCCTCCTCCTTTCAGACACAAAGACTATTTCTTTCCATCTCCCATCCTCAGCAGTCTCTCTCTCATCTATGAATTATCAAAGAATTTTAAATAGTAGAAAGATTATTTCAACTATATCCTAAAGTGTTATTCAGTAGATTTTATCGGGCCCTGTACTGTCTCACCTCTGTATTTTTAGCAATGTCTCTCTGCTCTGGCTATTACTAGGGTTGTGGGGTTTGATTTGGTGGGTGGTTTTTTTTTTTCCTATTAATTTAGCTGATTATCTGTCAAGCACTTTATATAACACACATCCAATCAGTCATACTCTAACCCTCCCCACATTGTTAGTTATGTATCTTGCTGCTAACAGATTTGCAAATTGTTTTCCTCTTCCTTTTTATGCAGCACAAGACTTTTCTTGTTCTTATTTAAATCCTCTGCTAATTGAAATCAATTTGGTGATTTTGCACACTTGCTTTTCACTTTATATATAAATCCTTAAACTGCTGTAAAGCAAAAGGAGTATCTGATCTAGCCATAACAGTCTCTTAATGTGCATCCCATCTGTCCTTTGCATCAGGACAGATAATCTCCATTATGCATTCAAAAGTGCCTCCTTAACTGCTAATTCTCACGCACTTCTCTGTCTCTCAGATAATCTTCTTAGGAGAAACTATTTACCAGCTCCATAAGGTTGCTGAAAATGACTTTTTTTAAACCAATAATTTTTCTCGATCATCTCATCTCAGATTTTCTTTAATTCAAAAGCTTACTTCAAAATAATTTTCACCAGAAGTACTTGCCAGTATTATTTTATTCCTTAATTGCCAAGATCAAAATTGAAAAATCAAATGGAAATCACCTATCTGCATTTGCTGAAAGAAGCATGCCCAGAACATTCTCATATTGGTATCTATCACATCTTACTGTATCACTTGGTATTTGGATACTTTCAACAATTTAGAAATTGTCTCTTTTTAGTGTCATCTACTACACTGGACAAAAACCACAAGAGAAAACACAAAATTCCTTCTTACATTCCGGAAGGATGAAGCAGAGAGGAAGACAGAGAAGGCAGGAACATGATCTATTAAAAGAGAATAACAGGTTTTTTTGTTTTTTTTTTTGGTAGGCTTCAGAAAGTATTTTGTGTCACACACATGCATATGTCACTTAGTCCAGCCACATTCAATCATTTCATTCCTTGAAAAACATTTAACAGAGAAAAGTTTTCAGGAGGGAGTTGAAAGAGTGACAGCAGGGAGAGTAGCAGTTCAGAAAGGGACTGTGTTACCTGGAGGTGGAACAGAAGCCTGTGGAAAATGCTTTCAGGAAAGCAGAAAGCTGTCAAGATTAATTTACCTAAGCTTTCAATGATGTTAACACCTCCTTGGTGAAAGCTTTGTCACAAAGTCCTCCTC
>JANIJG010017326.1:0-11443 GCA_024611175.1 Megaceryle torquata
CAAACCATGCTATGATTCTAGAATTAAGAAAAAAATAGTATCAAAATAAAGAACAATAATATATATAAAAAAATCTACTGTCTCTATGATCAACTAACTAATGAATAACATCTTTTAAAACTGAGTCTACAGGAAAAGGTTATGGCTAGAAACAATGATACTCTTGAGGTTACAGTTAGAGAAAAAAATTGTAGGACTGGGAGAAAAACTAAGAAAAATTACTGTCACATCTGATAATTTAAAATCCATTTGCATCACACCGTTTTAAAGGAAGACAGAGCACATACCTAGGGCACACAGATACACAAAGAGACTCACAAAAGATAACATATTTAAAACAAGCATCCTTCCCACAAACAAGTGACACCAAGAATAATAGAAAATAGGGCAATTGAAGAGGACTATTAAAGAAAGACCAATGTTTTTTATTGGGCTTAAATGAGGGCAGGGGGGAGAAGTGGAGACAGGGAAAAAAAGCATTTGTCCTTAAACTTCTGCTCTTTTATATTCTTGATAATTACTGAAATGCCTAAATGATGATTCAAGTAGCGCTTCATCCTTGTAACAAAAACAGTTGCAGCAAGGGTTATCTAAATGTCACAGTCAAAATAATATCGTGTGAAATTTAATCAGCAAGCCATTGCAAATAACCGTTCATCAGCCAAAATAATTTAACCATAGATAATGCTGGTGTGTCATTTATTTAGAGATGGAGTTGTCCAAATTTTAAATTTAGTCCATTTAAAATTTAAAAAAAGCATTCTTATGAAGGAAAAAGGGATCTGCAACACCCTGTTTTTATAATGCCTTAATAAATGATACTTTACTAATAGTAGCAGCTAACCTCTTCTCATTTTCTGATTCCTTTTCTTCAAGAACATCATTAACAGCTAATAATACAATTAATAAAACACCAATGTGATTAAAAAAAATACAGACTAACAGGCATTTTATCAACGTGACACTCTTCCTATAGGTTGCTTTGCTTGTCACAACAAAACTGAGAGGAAAAAATTACTTATCACACATCAGAACATGAAAAACTTATATTCACAATTATACATAGAGTTGTACTAAAGCCTTACTGCTCATTATCAGAAATTTTATCTTCCACTGAACTTTTCAAGTTCAGTGAAAAATAAGTTCCTCTTTCCACTTCACTTTCCAGTTCACTTTAACTGATGCTCAAGCATTTAAGGTATAAAATGCTATTAAAGTAACAACAACAACAAAATATACACACACATGCAATTTGGAAGAGTTCTAAGAGAGAAATAAAAGGGAGGAAAGGGGGAAGAAAAGCATGAGGTGATGAACTCCAGTAACAGAGAACATAAGCCAACATACCTATTTATCAGGGAAGAATAAGGAATCATTTTGCAACATTAGCAAGATGGACTAAAGCTAGGTGGAAGCACTGTAGCAGGCTGGATATCGATGAGATGAACCCTAAACCCAGAAGTGACATTTACCCCAATTTAAAATTCAATTGAGTTGTGTTGGGAAAAGGCAGCTGAGAACCTCCTTGAGATCTGTGTCAGTTCCAGAGATTATGATGCAGATGAAAAGGGAAAAGGGAAATCTATGTTGAATACAAGCTGCAGCTCGAGAGATTCTCTTTAAGTATATGGTGTAAACTCATTGTTTGTCTTCATTATTTTGTGTGTGAAATTAAGACAGATTATTACACAGTGAGAAAGGGCTGGTTCCTAGTGCTATATAGGACTGAAAAGCAACCCACTAAACACCACCTGTAATGAAATATGGTGCCCATACATACTGTTTATGAAAGAGAAGACACCCTAAAAGTATCCTGAAAAGAAATAACCTTTAAGTATCAATAACAGAATTAATACTAGCACTACTTTCCGTTTCTTCTGTACTCATTCTTTCCAACAGAAATGAGATGATTGCAAAATACTCTGGTTTACAACCACTGTTTAAAGATTATTCCATACCTGATTATCAGTTGGTGCTTACAAGGAACATACGGCATTTTTATGCCACAATCTGAGCGCATCCATAACCTCACAGGAGGCATCCTATAATGGGCAGATAAGATAACAGCTTGTACTGAATGGGTAAAGGGAACTAGCAAATTCTTACAGCAGACGGCAAATCTTTATCATACCCCACAAATGCATTATGTCTATGGGACCTTCCAAACAGAACCCCGCTTTAGAACCTGTTGATCAAAATTACCTGCACCCCCACATTTGGTATGGGCTTACTCAGATAGCTACATTTATGATTATATGTTACCTATGTATTCTGGCTTACAGTGCACATTAGGAGTGCCTGGTCCGTGTCCCTATTTATGCACCAATAAAAAATTTGTTAGATCTGCGTATTTGAGATCTAAGCCCCAACATGGCAGACAAAATGACAGGCATTAAAAGATATTGAATATCCTGATTACTATACCTAATGGACAACACAAATTTATTTGGGATTTAATGTTGTGTTTGGCTTTGGGATAGTATCAGGAGAAAATTACTTGTATTTAGAAAACATAGTACTACAGGTAGAAACATTAGCTAATGTTACTAGGCAATCAACTGACAATATTAACTTATTGCTACAAGCTACTTCAAGAACAGCCTTAAAAATTATCTGGCACTAGATCACTGGAGGGATATACCTGCATAAAGGGATCGAGTGTACCCTCAGCAAATCTGCTGATGATACAGAACTGTGAGGAGTGGCCCATACACTGGAAGGCTGTGCTGCCATCCAGCAAGGTCTGGACAGACTGGAGAGCTGGGCAAAGGCAAACCTAAGGAAGTTCAACAAGCATAAGTGTAGAGTCCTACACCTGGGAAGGAACAACACCATGTACTGGTACAGGTTAAGGGTAGACCTGCTGGAGAGGGACCTTGGCATCCTGGTGGACAATAAGTTATCCATGGAACAGTAATGTGCCCTTGTGGCCAGGAAGGCCAATGGTATCCTGGGGGGGGGGGGCATAAAGAAGAGTGTGGCCAGCAGGTCAAGGGAGGTTCTCCTCCCCTCCTTCTGCTCTGGACTACTGAGACAACATTTGGAGTATTATGTTCAGTTCTGGTCTCCCCAGTTCAAGAGGGACCGGGAAATACTAGAGAGTCCAACAGAGAGCTACAAAGATGATGAAGGGACTGAAACATCTCTCTTAGGAGGAAAGGCTGAGAGCCCCGAGGCTGTTTAGCCTGGAGAAGACTGGGAGGGATCCTTATTAACGTTTACAAATATCTGAAGGATGGGTGTCAAGTAGAAGGGGCCAGTCTCTTCTCAGTAGTGCCCCATGATACAACAAGGGGTAATGGTAGCAAGGTGAAACACAGGAAGTTCCACCTGGACACAAGGAAAAAATGCTTCACTGAAAGAGTGACAGAGCACTGGAACAGGCTGCCCAGAGAGGTTATGAAGACTCCTTCTCTAGAGACTTTCAAGACCTGCCTGGATCTCTTCCTGTGTGGCCTGCCCTAGGTGTTCCTGCATTGGCAGGGGGGTTGGACTTCTATGATTCTTTGAAACTCTAATTTCTCTGATGGAGTTGATTTGGGTTTATTCTCTTCCCTTTTATTCTAGCAAGGTTTATAACATTCTGCAAGGTAAATTACCTTAAAGTATGCATATCTTGAAATTATACAGCAAATATGGCTGCAAGCACCTCAGTAACACAGCTGCCCCCGAATGCTGTATAACTATACACAGTAACAACTCCAGAACTCCGTGAATGCACAAAAGGGACACATAAACCTTTGCAGAGCAATGAAGAAACCAGTAACTTTATAACATACTAAGCAAAGCAGTCAGAGCAACTGGGCCAGTCAGAATAAAACTGCAAGGTCTGTATCAAACCCTTCCCCAGAACACTGTGTCCTTGAAGGCAGATCCCACTATCAGTGTGTCAGTTTGGGCAGTTCCCATCTGAGCTGCAGTGCCTGAAGCACCCTAGTGAGCCTGCTCCTCAAGCTCAAAAGCAGCTCCCCATTCAGGAGCTCTACATCCCCTCATCTTCTCTAAGTGTATCACAGTATCATCAATAATTTCCATAGCCATAAAGGGATTCTTTACACTAAATCTGATTAAATTTTGCATAACAGTAACAAGCTAAGGGCATAAAAACCTCAACATTTTACACCCATTTTACCAAAACTTGTCCAAGAGAAACACAAGTACACATACTTTGGTACAGATATCAAATATATGTTCTTTGCATGTTTCAAAGAGAAGACAGAAACACATTGTCCTTTCTTATATCAGTGTGCCTGTACAATTCATGTAACATTTCCCCATCACACTATAAATGTGTAGAAGTTTAAGAGTTTCAGAACCAAATGACTTTTACACACATATACATAAATGTTTCAGTGGGTGTAAACCAGTTTATAATTACATTTGCTGATGTGCTTCCCGAGTGAGCTAAACTGAAACATTCAGGTTAAGTTGACTTAAGAAGCACCCAAACACAAAGATGTGCTCCTATGAAGGAACAACTGCTTATAAAACAAAAATCACACTGAAATTCAGTTGAATTAGATTTTGAGAGAATGACTGAACCTCACCAGCTACCCAGTTTGTGTCTGAATTTCTTTCATCTCCATCAATCTCTTCTCTTCAATCAAATATGGATGTCTGCTGCAGCAAGCTCCAGCTCTCAAGCGGCTGCTGTATGCAGTAACACAAAGCTAGCCTTTGCTATGTTCATAAATTTGCAATAGATGCTAGAATCACTCAATCACCTCTGCCTCAGCCCACAAGTGCAGCATACAAATTTCAAAATAAACCTCATTAAAAGAGCTGCAAGATGAAGATGGACATACATTTACCACAACAAAAAAAAATTCAATGCTCTTTTTGGGATACATGTAGGCTACTGGTTTATGTGGATGTAGCTAAAGACCTTAAAATTATTTTTGAGGCTTTGTGTAGTTTAGATTATTAGACTGTTAAAAAAAAAAAGACAGGACTAACAATAAACTCTTGGTCCTGTACACATAGTTGGGTTCTCCTTTGCCCATACCATGAGGGAGCACAGCACAAGTAGGAAAATAAATTCTTTTCAATTTTTCCATGATGTGGGTACTTTTGAAAGCTTCATTCATGTTTCAGGGGAAAACGGGGAAGATAAGCATGCCAGCTCTGCCAAGGTGATAGTTTATGATATCTGCTGTTCATTACAAAGCTCAAAACAGGATAATGATGGAAAGGCTCCTACCCCAGCCTTCCTTTGGAAGGCTGGAGTTAGAAACGTTACAGTTATGTACCTATAAAGACAGGTGTACCTTCTGTCATTATATCAGTTCCTGACATGAAGTTTAGGCAAGTAATGTTTTATAGATTTACAAACAGTATCAGATTGTCAGTCATGCAGTCTCTAAATGAGAAAGTTGCGATTATGTAACAATAGGTTTTTGGTGTGGGGTTTTTTTTGGGTTTGTTTTTTTTTTTTTTTCCCAAGGCTTAACTCTGTTCTGGGATTCAAACAACTATTTAAATGGATGTGTGATATATGTTGTTTTCTTAACTAACTACTGGGACAGCAACTGAAGAAAACAAATCAGATTCTCAGTTTGAATTCAAAACCTAAGTTAGATCTGTATTTTACCAACACTATGAATTTTAACTAATTCAGACAGAAGTCGTATCAAAGCACACAACAAAGAAGTGTCCTAGACTTTTTTTTAAATTGTGCTAAATAGATCTACTTATTATTTATACTTTGGGAATGCTGCAAATACTGTTAGCAAGACTGTGCAGATTAATATTGAACACATGGCTCTTAGCAGAGGGTTACATTTCACAGCTCTAACAAGAATCACCAAAGTCATCAAGAGAAAAGAAAATTATGTTATTTAATTTTCTCTGTAAAAATATAGTTCCTTAAGGAGCTACCTAGGGACCACAAACAGCATCATGAATTGTGAAAGCCTGTAACCTGAATAAATTCTTACAGCAGCTGATGTTCCACATGATTTACCATAAAACATTAGACACATTTGGGAGTACTTCCTCAACAGCATGGTTCCTTCTCAAATAGCTGCCTACCTGCTTTCATGGAGTTAAAAATTAACAAAATTCCCATTAATTCAGCAAAGACTGCAGATAAACCAGCAGAGTCTCAGTCCCAAATTTATTTATCAATCTACTCAATCACAAATTTAGAAAAACCTGGGAAATTCAACAAGCACATCTCCTCAGAAATCCACACTAGTACAAAGACACGTTCGTATTTCAGTAAGGTGGTCTATCAAATATTACCATCCAGACAGATGCCTTGGCCCTTATCCAGGATCAGCCCAAAATATACAAAGCATCCTCAAAAGCTTTGTGCAAATGTGGTAATAAAATGTGACAAACTTTTGCCACAAAACTCTTTTAGAACAAAATTAATCACAGTCAGAGGAAAGTTTTCAGGATTCCTGTTTATAAAGGTAGAGAGATTTCTAATGACTATCAATATCATATCAGCACACACTCCAAATAAGAAAATATATTTTAAGGACCTCTTCTTCAGGAAGAAAATTCTCATCTTACTGTACATTTATGCAAAGAATACCCCAAAACCTGAAAATCCTCCCAAGTACGTGTTTTTCTCCAACAGGAAGTCTGTCAGAAAAGTGACAAATACATTCTTATACTTCACCAACAGATCAAACATTTAAAGCCAATTAAAAAAAAACAACAAACAAAAAAAAGTATTTGAACTTAAAGGGGGCGGGGGGGGGGAGATTTGTCTAATGAAGTTCTGCATCATGGACAATGCTAGAACATTAGCTCTACTTTTACCAAGGTACAAAGCTGGTTCTGTAACCCAGCAAGTCCGTTGCTGGCACAATGGAAAGTCTTAACATTAGTGAAACCTATGAACAAATAGTAAGTTAACCTGTATTTTCTGCAAAAAGCTGATGTAAATTGCATGAATGAGTACAATATTTAGCTATACATCCCTTTTCTCCCAAGATATTAGTAATTCTGAAAACAAAATTCACATTCAACTACTAAGTCTTAACTTCCATTACTTTTAGTTAAGTAGGCTTTAGACAAACAAAAACAGTCCTTATTTCTCAACTAAAAATGAAAGTTATACAACTGATAGTTTAGTAGCAGTTGTATAACTAGCCTAGTTGTATGCTACCTGACAAAAATAGCAATGTGTCAAATATTGCAAAAGACATTAGCTCCATTATTTCAAATGCTCTACCAAAATTCATTTTTAAACACCCTGAAAATTACAAAAAGATTTAATACATTTAACATTCCCTAATGACTTCATAAGCCTTAGGAAGTCAGTGTGCATGTCAGCTCTCCAGAACTATTCAGAAACAAGAGAGACCTTTCACACTAAGGAGCTTGTTTCAAATCCCAGCACTGACAATCTGCCAGAATTGAAAACAGCAGGACAAATAATAATTGGGTATCTGTTTGCATATTAATGACTAATATTCTAGCTGCAAAAATGAAACCATGTTATTTCAATCCCAATGGTAGATAAAGATACGCTATGCTTAAAGGCTGACAATTTTAGCAGCTCCAGAACAGCACAGACCCTGCAAAGACTGCAGAGCATACCAAAACAGTATTCTGACTGGCACGCCTGAAGATTACTTTGGAAGCTCGTAAAACATTCCGAGATAATGACATATATTTCTTTTCTGCAAATTCAAACTGCTGGTTCTCACCACTACACAGCTTTCCCCATGCCAAATTAAAGAAATCCTACTCCTTATCACAGGAAACCTCTGCTTTCACAGTTCCAGTCAGAGTAAACAAGCAAAAGTGAACACACACATTTCTGTTTACCTTCCACAAACTAGGCTTTTAAGATTTTAATTTCTTCAGAGAGGGTGTTCCACATTTGAATAACATGCCAACATTTCTATAGTAACAGTATTCTATAGAGTAAACAACGCAGTTTTCTCCTAATAGAGCCAGATACTTCAATAAGCACTAGAAAACAAACATTCATTTGAAAAAAATTCTAAACTTGATCTGTAAGCAGGCACTCTTTCATTAAAACTAGATGAACTAACAACGTTACATAAACAGATAGCACAAAGTTTGTGTTACAGACTGGGGGAGAGATACCCTGTTTATGGCAAGTTTTGCCGGTGTTTCCAGAGTTGAGGAAGGGATGCCTACTAAGGCATTTCCCTCTCAATTCCAGACTAAAAGCTAAAGCATATTAACTCTCAGGAAAGCACCTGCCAAATGCCATCATCTCTCTGACCATGAGTAATCATGGTAGGAAAAAAAAGCAATAAAATTAGGGGATTTCACATGGTATCCAAAGCACCTAATCGCCTTAATTTCCCTTCTAGGGCATTGATGCTATAAAGGCTGTTACTTAAAGCTAAATAAATGGTGTTTTGCCCTCCCACAGTTTTGGATATTATGAAGGGTTTCAGAGGAACTGGTGAATGGATATAGCTAACAGCATTTTAGCAGGGTTTCTTTATAACTTCATAAAATTCCTCTTTCATGGAGTTTGGGGTGGTTTTTTTTGACTGACTTGTGACAGAGAGAGCAAATGGAGAAAAGGGCTACCTTTTAGTCTGTAGAAATTATCCTTCTCATTAGGTTTCATTAAGTGTTCTTTCCCAGTTATTTAGGGGGAAAGTAATGTTAAGTTTGAAACCAGCATATTTCCCTTTTTCAGTGGAAAGTACTAGTTCTTGCTTCTACCATAAACATATCTTGTCCTGCAACTATTTTACTCTTGATGACATAGGGAAATTCATTCCCCCACCACCACACCATTCTTCATAATGTGTAGTGGGTAAAGAAAGCACAGTTATCTAAAGTGTTATTCAGCATGCCAGAGAAGTCTGCATTTCACTGGTCATGGTGCAAGTTAATCTGTCAATAAGGGTAGTTACTGAGAGTGCAGAAAATGAAGTCTAGTTACTTTGTTATTCCTTCTAAATATGCACAGCCAATGCACATATCAAATTACTTAGCCACAACCAATATACTATGCATCATTTACAGAATAATATTAATGAGTTAAAAACTGCAGATAATGATCAAGCTGTAAAAGAACAAGTCACTTAGCATATGATCTTTTGTACTCAGTTGTCTTTTTCACTTATTAACGCAAGTAAAAGCTGTAAAACAAGTATTCGAAAATATTTTCCTTCCAACAAAATGATCTGGCTATAGTAAACTGGATTAAGATTATCATCCTGTCCCTTCCAACTTCTCCTTCACTCACCACATCGTAACCTATTCAGAAGATGCAGTCACTAGTAGTAAAAATATATAAGGACTGATGGAGACAAGTAATAAAGTCCATGGATTTCTTTCACATGCTTATTAGCATTCCAAACAGGGCATAGGAATCCTCAGCATGAGCTGCTGTGTTTTTATATTCCTGTAAAAGAAAGTAATCCCCATTTCAAGTCTTTCCAAACGCTTAGTTTATAATCAAATATGTCAAATATTTTAAGTTTTTCAGCTATGTATGAAAATTCTTCTCAATGTTGCATACAGCAAGTAGAACAAAGACAACAGTTAGGAGGTTTTGCTACTTTTCTTCTTAAAGTATTTTTTTTTTCTTTTATGATGTGATTTTGGTGTGGGTTTTTTTGGTTGTTTTTGCTTTTTTTACGTTTGTTGTGTCCATGTGTTGTCATCCATCCATCCCCCCATCTGTGTGTGTGTTGTGTGCGTCGTGTCCGTCCGTTCCCCCCCCCCCCCAAATTAAGCCTATGATCTAAAAAAAACAAAGAACCAGAAGGCTCAGATTTTTAAATCAAGCCTTCTTATGAACATCTGCTAGGGGGGTAGGTTTTATTTGTTTGGCACTATTCAAGTTTTCAGAAGACAATAGTAACATTTTCTTTGCAAGGTAAATGGTGTAAAGAGTTTGATAATATCATACCAAGTTTTGGAGAGACAGAAAGATAAGCTTAATTTTAAGAAAATTAGCCTTAAAGCCTTTAGAAGATTCAACTGATGTGGAGACAGAGCATAGCAAAGGTGTTGCAACAGCATAACCATGGCATCAAATGCAGAATAAGACTCTTGACACTTAAAACAAAATGCCTATTTTAACTTATCAGGACATCAATATAGTCCCCTAAAAATAAGATACTTGAAATGAATTAATGTTTTCAGTCACATTATATCTGGGGAAAAACAAAGCAGTGTTATAGCAAAAGTGTATTGGCAATCTGTAGGAGATTGGATTATTCTTGGAAAGATATGTCCTTTCAAAAGGCAAACTGATAAAAGACAAAAATGGTATTAATTGTGATATTTACATGATGATGCAGGTGATGCTCTTTAGTAACTGGATTTAGATGACTAACTCATTTCATGTAGGCCATTGGACAGATGGTCACAACTTTCAATCATGTCAAGCCTCATGGCAGTTCAAACTTGTGACCAAGAGGTAAAAAGCTTTGTATGCCATTAATAATCTCCATGCCATCTGTTCTCTGTAAATTGAGACACTCTAGGACAATTCCCAACATATTTTTTATTATAATATTTATTTCAAATCTTTCCAGAAGCTTACTATTTACCCCATCAAGTTCTCCTCATTTGGCAAACATTATTGAATTAGTTAAGAAACCACACAAGTAATTTCTATTTAACAAACTTTATCTGGCACAGCATCCTAAAACTGAAATGCCTTTTGCACACTTTAATTCATTATGTACTGCTTAAGAGTTGTTTCAGAATATAAAAAGTTATAACTAAAAAGCACATCAAAATATCTATATCTTACATAAGTGAACAGAAGTGTTTTGACTTGACCTATCATAGTAATGCAATTCTCAGGCTAAACTTCTGGAGTTAGAAAATTTTGCTGACTTCATGGTTGGACTCCATTCAAACACGCAAATTCTGAAAATGCTTCAGCAGAAAAATAATTGAAATTAAACAATTGTGCTAAGTATTCTCAACAGCACACATGGATTTCAGCTTCCTAGTTGTGATGAGCTGACCTTGGCCAGCTGCCACTCACCCAGCTGTTCTCTCACTCCCCCTTCTCATCAGCAGAAGACAGCATGGAGAAGATAAAATGGAAAAGCTTGTGATTCAAAATAAAGACTGAGATAACTTAGCATGTACCATCTCAGGCAAAACATAATTTAGTTTGTGAAAATGTTTATTGCCAATTAGAGTCGCAAAGCAAGAAACAAAAAAATTAACACAGCTCCCCTAAAACATAGCCCACCTTCACTCCTGGCTCCTCTATGTCTCCCCCATGAGCAGCACAGACAGCAGTTTACAGCCAGCCCTAAACTCCCTTCTGCTGCTCCTTCCTTCTCACACATTTCACCTGCTCTAGTAGGGGTCCTTCCCACATGCTGTGGTCATGTGGGATAAATCTCCTCCAGCATGGGGCTCTCCATGGGCTGCAGTGGGAATAATTGCTCCGGCATGGTCCTCTCCACAGGCTGCCAGGGAATACCTGCCCCACTGCAGCCCCTCCAGGAGCTGCAGTAGA
>JANIJG010017326.1:11739-29959 GCA_024611175.1 Megaceryle torquata
GTCTGACTGCCCCAGCTCCGTTTACACTTTTTTTTCCTCCTGCGCCCCCCCCCCCCCCCCCCCCACAACAGTTCAAACTGATCTCGGCAAGAATGAAGTTGTACTGAAAGTGCAATGCTAGTTGTTTCCATTTTCCTCCTTTCCTTTTTGTGACAATTCCACCGCTAAATCTGAAGTGTGACAGAAGCGACATGAGATACAAAACCCTGCCCTATTTCTAGGCCAGGACAGCAGCCTGCTTTCTCCTCCTCCCGACTGGCAGGGCCCCCCGTACGTGGCAGCAAGTGCCTGGCCTGTCAGCTTCACTTCTCCAAACGACTCAAGGACATAAGCAGGCAAGGGGATTGAAGGGTGGCTCTAACGTGCACAGGCTCATCTGAACTAAATACTCCAGTAACTGAGGTTTTAACCCGCATAGCCTTTTTTACCTTCTGCTAGCAGTGATCTCAAGTCCTGATAAAGCAGGCTGACAGATTCAACTGCCATACTCCATGGATGCTGCTAGCAAAGGCAGAAATTTTAACAACACATAGCAGCGTACCACTCCTATGTCTGGACAAGCGCTCAAATGAGGCAGGCTTCTCATTACATGGTTGCCTTTTGCTCTTTTCATTTCCTGGAAAGTTATTTTTCAACATAGCAAAATTGCTGAAAAAATAACAAGCCACTTCAAGAACTGGCAGTAGCACACACATAAAAACACCACCAACACACAAACATGCATTCCATACAAAAAAGGTGGAAAAAAACCTCCCCATTAGGAAGCAGCTGAAGAAAGGGACAAAGAGGTTTTCTTCTACTTATATCAAAGAAAGCAAATTCCATCACAAACAAAACTAACAATCCAAACTTATGTAAAATGTTTCTCTGAAGATTGAAATATACTTTGCTCCCTTATCATCCAAGGTCACACAACTGAAAAAGCAAGAAAACTATAACAATGAATACACTGTTCCCCAACTAACCTTGCCAATTCTATCAGTAAAGCCCCTGACATCCTTTGCCTTACAACTTCTGAGATCATTTTTGTTGAGAGCACCTGCACAGAACAAAGTAGCCAATGCAATTTTGCTTATGTGAAAGAAAAACACTGCCAAAAAGCCTAAGTGGTAGAATAGTATTAACGAGAAAAAAAAAAAATCCACACTGAACTTTCGTTGCCTATAAAAAAGAACTAGGTATAACAGGTTTCACAGAGTGCTATGAAATAACTATCACTCAACTTCTTCTATTTTAGGTTAGAGCTTAGCTTTTCAAAAAGCTATACACAAGACAGATAAACCTCAACAATTTGTATGTAAAGTCCAGACAGACTAACTTGTCATGATTTCTACTCCATTTTTGGAATAGGCAATACAACGTTTTTGGGAAAAAAAAACCAACCAAAAACCTACATTTAGATGGCTTTTCATAATATTTTTAGAAACAGTAGGTGTTTTCTAAAATACTAACAAATACATAAAAAGATGTGGCCATGTTACAGACCAGGGGCTACAATGCTGGTAACACAGTCAGATGACCTATTAGACAGCTGTCTTAATAGGCAGAAGGAATGGAAAAGAGCATCAACACTTAGACCCTCTTTAATTCACCTTCATATTGTCAGCTGATCTTCCAAGCAGCAGCTATGGAAACAGTGGGCCTACTTGTGATCTTCTTTTATGTTACAGCTTCATTAATTCGTATCTGGAGTCCCAACATAATAGTTTTTAGTTATTCTCTAATAATAATGTGCGCTGCATATTCTCACAGCAGATGAACCCCTGTTTCAGTTTGAGATGACCTTTTATACAAAAAAAGCCACACACATTTCAGGGGTGGGTTTGTGTATTCCCCCTCCCCCTTTCTTCATATTTTAAGACTCCACCATTATCATAGTCACAGCAGATCTTTCTTGTTCTTACCCTCACAGACCTCTCTTAAACAGGATCACAGCAGCTGCCAGCAGGCTAAGAAAAAAAACTCCGTACCTTATTTCTTGATGTACATTCAGATATAGCAATTCTACAAATACAATTTATTCCAGCAGTTTTACAAAGCTAGCATCTTTTTCAAAAGACCTGGCCACAAGTGAGAAAATGGCCACCAGATATTAGCATCTGTGGTAGATCCTGAACCTGAAACTTGTGGACCCAATTGTGAAACTCTTCTCCAACTAGGCAATACAGAACACCTTAATCAAAACTCTTATCTCGCCTTGGTGCTTCCAAAACTGTCCTTGGAAAAAAGCCACGGGTCAAATATACAGCACAAGGGCTGTAGCTTATATTCTTTTAAGCCCACTGAATTACAAATCTGTTTCAAAACAATCAATATCACTTCTCACCTTCAAATGGAATTTTGCTTCTTGAAGCTTTTCGAGCTATAGGTCCCATGTAACTTTTGATCAACGGTACAGTTTATTTACTGTTGTGCATACAAATACAAATCTCCCACACATGGGAAGGTTCCAGCTAGTAATACAGATGACCAGAAAGAACTACAGAACACATGAGTCCTGATCAACATGAAGACTTTTTCCAGTATAGATAGGAGTGCAAGAACAGCTCTGTGCAATACTACTTGGCAGAAGAGGCAACATAAACAACACTAGAAGCCAGACTGTCAGTTTATTGCAATCAGTTTTAGTGGCAAAATACATACTCTTGACCTATCATAAGCTTATTGCCAAAAGGATGGGTACAGATGTGCATGGATAAGTATCTTCACCAGCAAATCTTTAAGGGCAGACAGTCACAAGACTAAACAAAGAAAGGAATGATAAAGGTAGGAAGGCTAATGGTTTCAGTACAGCCAGCTAGAGAAAAAAAGTTGTAGGTGACTCTGATAATCTTCTTTCAATGAAGATGTTACTACTTCGAAGAAGAAGAAATAATTTAAATAAGCTTGCCTCATCTGAAATGCTGCATATATTAGCTGATCCAGGGCTTCTAAGCTATGAATTACTTAGAATTTGAAGAAAGTCACCTGCTAAGCTAACAGCACTTTAGTTTTCTATCTAGTTTTGAGAACACAGATTGCAACTACTGTTGTTCTCTTCAGTCTAGTGTGTAAACTTGTATTTTCCAAGGACTCCATGACAAAGGCATCATTTCACTTCAGAAAAAGAGAGTCTGAAACACCCTTACATAAATAAACCAACACACACAACAACAGCCAAAAACCCCCCACATCAGCAAAGCAACAAAACCAGCAACCCATTTTACATAGGTTTTCTCTCCATTAGTATAAAGTGAAAATGTGCAGATGTTCCTCTTTCTTCAATTACTCACTAAGATGCAATACAAAATCCTAGCTACTATCCTGCTTACTGTTGCTTTCAAGTCAATGAACTTCTTTCTGGTTTGTATGAAGTTTGCAAATTTCATCTCCACAATCCTGTTCTTAGTTCAAAGTCTGGCAACACTATAGTGATATCTAATAACATTTATATTTTAACAATTATATCTAATATTATTTCTAGACTGAATAATAAAAAGCAAAGTTTCTCTCAGGACAGCAATGAAAAAGCTCAGAAGGAGAACACAGATTGACTTGGAGACAATGCCCCATTATCTATGATTAGTGCAGCATATGCAGCTTTGCTTTAGGGGAGATCATCGCATCTTCAAATCTGCATTGGCTCACTCTTCAAGCTAGGGCTGCACTTGCTACTGCATCTTGGTTGATATATGCAAGTTCCATGCCCAAAAAGTAAATGCTCATAAAAGAGTTATAATATGAACAGTATTGTTCTTTCTTTTCTTTCTTATTTGTTCTTTATGAACAATATGTACTTTGACAGAAAAAATAACAACGTGATGTTCCAGGGAAAAGATGCAAATCTAAGTGAGACTAATTTTGGGTGGTGCCTACATCATAAGTGTTGAGGATTGGAATTACATAGCCTAACCCAAGTTACTGAATTTAAAATAATATTAAACTAACATGTAATGAATGGGTTGTGACATCGGGGAGATCAAATTATGCGATTCAGTATTCCCTTCCAGACTGAATAATCTATGCAACTCCATGAGCTGTTTACCTAAATGTCAGGGGTGGCTAAGGGAACTTGAAACAGGACAGTTCCATAGAGCTGTAGACAAAATTGCTTGCAGCATGCCAAATACCATGGTAGAGATACCCACTAGAATAAATGAAACTAAAGTTTTCCAGCAATTAATCTTTTCTGATTTAGACTTGGTAAATCCTAAAACACATTATACTTGAACCCTAATTATAAATTTCTTCCTGTTGCATATTTACCAGATCATCTTCTAGAAACATCCATTCCTCCCTCTCTATCCACTAGTTATGGGAAGAGACAGAAGTGACCTTTCATCTTGCACAAGTAGGATAGCTCATGTGCACACAGTCTGCCAGAGACCATCCTTATCTTCATCAATCTGGATAATTACAACTAACAAATGACAAGAGCATTTTATTACTTAGAGACAAAGATGAATAAAAACTCTTCAGTTACAGGGTGAGGGTGCAGGAAACAAAAGAGACAGTCATAATGTCCATTCAAAATCAGTGGCATAAACCATTAGGAAAACACCTTATAGCTTCCATAGATTAAAACAAGTTTTTCTAAATAGAATTACCAGTAAAATTTAAGTCAAATAATCCTTTAATTTTACATAAAAAATTGAGATTACATGTTATTTTCTATACTTCTATTTTCTACCAACTGAAAATATATTGTTATTGCCATTTAAATTCATCCAGTCTTAATTCTCATCTGTTTGAGGAAAAAGGATTCCCCAAAACCCAGAGAATAAAGTGAAATATTGTCAATCAGCCCAAAGAAAAAGCTCATCTATTTAGAAAAAGTCTTCAATTTCATTTTATTTTACATGACACAATGCATCTTCAGGCTTTAAAATGTGATTTTTTTTTAAATAGGTACCTCAACAACACTTAATCTTACCCTAACAAGGGTACTCTCATTAATACTGCAGAACCACACACAAAATCTACTCTGTATTAGCAAAAGAAATGGTTTTTCAACTCACTGGATGCTATGAACTAAACCATTTTAAACTACACATCACATGACCTCTAAGTTCTCCAGACTGTATAAAACTCCTCTTACCTACTAGATGGAAACCAAACATGTCCCATTTAACATCTCTCTATGGCTTGAAAAAGATTAAGTAATTCATTCGTATCCAGATTCATGGCAACACCAAACTGAGCCGGTACTACTGGTGCACTCAAGGACAAGTCTGCCATTCAGAGATGCTAGAGGAATGGGCCAAGAGGAGCCTCAGCAAGTTCAACAAGGACAACCAAATCTTGCCCATGGGACACATTAACCCCCTGCATCAGTACAGGCTAAAGAACAGCTCTACTGGAAAGGCTCTGGGACTGTGGGAAGAACTGAGCCAGCAGCCTACCCTGGAAGCAGATACAGCCAGTAGTATCCTTGTCCGGATCAAGGTGGTAAATCAAGGGAAGGGAAGCAGTCATTAAATAACACAGAAATTTGCATTATTACACTGGGGGACAGAAAAACTACAGGATTTTGAGCAACTGGAGCAAGTTCTAAGAGCACTCAATCAGCAAGGGAGCACTGAAGGGACCATTACTTGCTCTGCTTTAAAAAAAACCAGCTGTGTAAGTAGGACAGAACCTGGTGGCCTCCCAGTGCCTAGGGGAAGATCATCAAGAAGATGAAGTCAGAGACCTCAGCAATGCCTGGGGGGAGTGCAAGAGCCAATGGGTATAAACTGAAACAAGGGAGGTTCAGACTAGCTATGAAGAGAATCTTCCTCCTCAAGAGGGCAAGCTAGTAGGGGTGCAAATTGTCCCCAAAACCTGTGCAATCTCAGTCCTTGGAGGCTTTCAAGACCCTACTGGCTCAAGATCTGAGCATTAAAAAACCAAAAACACAAAACCAACAAAAAACAAACACACACAAAAAACAACCAACCACACCAACACAAGTATTTGCAAACAAATATAACCAGGCCAACTTAAACATCAGATTTCCCAAACCTTAAAAATCAATTGAAGTATTTTTGTAATTACAGTAGAATCATCTGCTTGAACTGGATGTTTTCCCAAGTATTTACGATTAAAATTTGGCTGTGTTGCTTAAAAAAAAAGTAGAAATAATAAAATTAAAACACACAACAAACCATCAGGAGAACATGACCAAGTCTTTACTTATGCCTGAGCAAATAAAAACTAATTTAACTGTGAGAAGTTATCAGCTGTTGAAATAACATCTTCAGCTGATGTTTGAAGTTCAAAACTGTCAGCTGCCCTTTCTAGAGAACAGTATTTCTTCATAATGTCCAAGACCAGAAAGAAATAAAGTTGTATAAGGTGAAATGTAAGCCATTATCATATTTCAAAACTATTTGGATGTCAGATAACTCCCTTTCAGATGGACTCCTCCATCCCTGTTACTTTGTAATTTCACATCAATTTAATCACTGGGAAGAACTGAAGGAAGTAACCTCATCACTCCATAGTGCTTATTTTTGCTGCTGCGACACCTACACTCACTACTGGCCTCTGGAAGGGATAGAAACACAAAATAACCTAGCACAGTATTTATCTACAAGTTCCTAAATCCCATATCATCATATATACAATATTTCTGGCCTCACTGTCAGAGCAATAACTAGAAAGTGTTTAAAAAATACCCATACTTGGATTACAAAAAAGTCTTTTCAATGCAGTAAAAAAAAAAAAGGAACTTGATAGATAAGATTTTTTAAGATTTCATGTTAAACGTGATTTCAGTATGTTTTTGGATGGCATTTGTTCTTCCAATGAATACGAGAAAGACACATTTTTACACAGTTGAAACTTGATACAAATATAAAAGAGTAGTTAATTTTCTCAAACATTTGACACTCAAATCTTTCAGTCATCATGTTTATACAGTCTAACAGATCTAAAGTATCTTGAAATCAAAGAAACTACTGAAACACATAGTAATAATAGGTTTAAAGACATCCACATAAATATTCAAGCCCAAGAGAGTAACTTACACCACAGCACTACAATCACAACCAAGAAGAAAAAAAAAGGTAACTATATATGAAACTTATTTATTTTTTCCCTTCAAGGCAAAGGTTGACAGATTAAGTAAAAAAGAAACCTCAACCCTGTATCAAATTCCAATATGCATCTAAATGAGGCTTATGAGCAACAAGACACACAAGTCATAATTACAGAGCTACAGTATTAGTACATGTGAAGGTCTGAAAAAGTATGATCTATAGCTCTCACTACAGAAATGAAACAGTCTGTATTACTGCGAGCCTCCATGCATATTCTGACTTGTACATGTACTGAGATACTCATTAAAGAGGGAAGTTTAATAAACTTAAAAGAAAAACAAGAAAATATTATTAAATAATATACACTTGTGTAACTATATAAACAAACATAGCTTCATTGAGCACTGACTGCATAGATTTTACTCATTAGCTGCAATAATTACCATTACTTTAAACCTAAAGTCTGTAAAGTGAAAGTATTTGGCAATGTAATACAGTATTTTCAGTACCTCTGGTTATTAAAAAAATGAAAATAAATCACATAGATTTCCTTGAGACAGGATTTCTCTAGAGCATAAGAAGGAAGAAAGTAGGTAATAACAAAGAGCAGTTAATGATAGAGAGTTCTTTGCATCTGAGTTCATGATAAAAGATGTCATTCTTTCTACTTAAGTTTTCTGAATCTTCCATTAGCCTTTAATCAGAATGTCAGAATTTATTTTAGTGAATGATGGACAGAAACACTTGTTTAACTTCAGTTTCTGCTGGCAACAGGACCATTAACGTGTAAAGATTAACTTTGAGCAGCAGAGACAGCAATGAAAAGAGAAGCTCTGATGTCTACATGGGGAAGAAGAAAAATACACCTTCTGTTGCAAGTAATCCATTTTCAATAATGCAGCATGAAGCTGGACAAAGATGTAGTGAGAAAGGGATAGGAATTGCAATAGGTAACTAAGAATTCAAAAGCAGAATTGTTTCTGTGACAGACTAGTTTTTACAAGTAGAAACAGACCTTCCTTTCAACTGCAATGAGTTTTAATGCCATTACACATTTGCTTTAAATATTTTCTTGACAGAATATTTATGTTTATTCTTAGTTTATGATGTGTTAATTTCCCCTGTTTCAGGCAAAATACTGCCTCGTATGACAGAATTTGTGAAACTTAATTTTTTTGTAGTTAATACTACCGCAGTTTTGTGACATTCTTCCAAACTTTGTTCTTTTCAAAAAGATTAACAATCAGCTAAAACACAAAACTCAATTTCTGAAGGCATCTACCTTAAAAAAAAGGGGTACTTCTCTAAGGTTATACAAACCTAGACTGATTTATTACCTTTAAAAACAACTTAAGGAGCTTGCTCAGTTTACCAGAAAAGATTAAGTTATTTTTGTCTTGCAGTCCTACAAACTTAAAGTGGCTATTCGGTTAGTAGTATTCTGCATTATTCACAGTAAAGAGTTCTTACAGAGATACTACTTTCTTGCTGCTGCCTGTGAAACCCTACTCTTCAAAAACAACTCAACAGGCATAGCAGTGTTGCTCACATTCAACTGTTAGGAGACATGAAACACCACTTGGACATCATTTTTAATCAGCAGAGAGAGCAGAAACAGACAGGGAAGAATTTTGATGAAGTACAGGATTCTTCCTCAAATGAAACAGGCCTAGTTCGGTCTTCAAAATGTATTAAACTTTTCCCTCAGTCCTTTAAGTGATAAACTTGATGAAACAGGCAAACGTACAAAAAAAAAAATTAAACACATTACTGACACTATGAATTAAAAATACTAACGCTGAGTTTTAAGCTACTAAAAATTCTTGCTGGTGTCCTTGTACTACAGGCCTAGGTCAGACTGGAGGTATCATGTAGGCTGTGTCAGTGCTCTGCTCACCTGTTCTCAATAATGGACATTGTCGAGCCTGTTACTTTCACTAGTCAGCTCTCAGGACTCCATGAATCACACATTCCTGCTTCTATTTTCCCACATCAGGTGGGCATGTCTCACCAACATCTAGAAACTTTTCTGTTACTACTAATCTCTTCAAAGGTGTCAGTCAAAGCTTAAAAAAAGCTAAACCAAAAAAAGAAATCATCAGTTTAACAGGTAGGTTATAATTGTCTTCACCAAATTATCAGAACAGCCTTTTCATTTCTGTAGCAACAAGAAGCTGCAAAAATAGACAATGAAAGGAAGAAAAATGAGAAACCAAAATTATTAAACACATTGATAGTACTCATACTTTAAAGTATAGGTATATATTTTCAGTTACATCTTTGAAAAGACTAAGTTAACTTTTAACAATGCTAAAGCTTTTGTAAGATCTGTTTACAAGGCTTCCATACTGAGAATTAAAAACACATTAAGCTTCAGCACCTACAGCTTGCAGATAGGAAACAGCGGAAGAAAAACTCATCAGATCACAGGACAAAACACTATGCCACTTACTTGCTGTATTAGGGGAGAGGGAGCAGAGCAAGCCTACCATTCAGTGTCATCTTTGATAATTGTAAGAAACTTTAATATTAGTTCAATTACTTCAGACCTTAACCCTTAAATCTATAACATTTACCTACCTCACTGTCAGAGAGCAGCAAGAACAAGGGTACTCCACAAGAAGGGAGCCAGAGATTACCCCAGCCAAAGTGGTGCCTCATCAGCAGAGCTCAGCCCTGAACTATCTGAGCCAGTTGAACAGAGATACAAAGCAACAGACCTCAGCAACAAGGGTCTCAGCAAATAGCAGACAAAGAAATGAGCCAAGGTTGAGCTGGAAAAAAGCCACTGACAATCCAGACCCAGGAGGATCACAGCTAAAGACAGACACAAACCAGGAACAAGTGCCCAGCCTGATATTAATGGAGGTCCAGGGCCCATGGTTGGAGGGTGTGGGCTGAGGTCCCAGGTGATGCTGGTCAGGACAATTAAGTCCTGTGAGTGCCCTCGGGGCCCTGACACTCAGCACATTGTTTTTATTCCACTCACCACAAACTGAAAGTCAGTCTTCACAGAATTTGTTTAAATGGGTACTTTCCCACAGGGTTTAATTCATTTTGAAATAAAGTGTCATTTAAATACTTAAACAAGCTTTAAGTAGCTGAACTACAAGTCTTAGTACCCCAAAAATGTTTTACTCATTTACTCTTTCATAGTCTTCTATTAACAATATTCTGGGTTTCATGGCTGTTGTGCTTATTTTCAAAGAGCTCTGAATAAAAAAAAGGACACTTGACCAAATAAATCTGAAAGGAAGCTTGAAGCATTTGCTCACCTTTGCAGATAGTATACAGACTAAAAAAAACCATACCCAACAAATATGAAAGGTCCAAAACAAATTAGTATCATTCATCAAAGATGATTTGAGAATGCACAAAAAGATGGTTGGCAGCAGGGTAAACTACGATAGCAGAAAGAAGTCCACAATAGCACAAATTAGAAGGAAGCATCATAAACTTTGGTGGGTTAGAGGTTAAGAACTCATTAAAACAGACTGAACAACATTTGTGGATTAAGTTACAGAAATTAATAGTAAATCCTCTTCCAAGCACTATGGGAGTTGGAAATGTGCTAGGAAATAGCAACTTCTGAGGAGTGATGTATCAGAACACGTGCATAAGGTAAGTCACTAGCTGTCATTAGTGCTGACAATTTACTTCATGAGGGACTCAGGGGACTGGGCTCAAACCTTCCCAGAGGAAACTGTGAAACAAAGACACAAAGTGAACATTAACAAATGAGCAGGACAAGATAGTTTCCACCTGAGCTCTGAATAAACTCAAGGATAAAACAGCTGAACTACTAACAATAGCATGACATTAAAGGGCAAAATATGACTACATCCAATTCCAAAAGCTTTTTTTGAATATTCTGTGAAAACTTATAGTTCTGTAAACTTGATGCATTTATTGAGTAAATTAGTAGAAGCTGTACCTAAGAACAGGTTAGCAGGCTTGAGAATTAAACTTTGACATTCTGCATAAGAACCAACATAGTATTTGCAAAGGCAAATGATGCCTCACAAAGCTACTGGAGGCTTGTCAAGGTGTCAAAAAGCCATGGACAAGGGTCTACTTTGAAATACAAAAGCCTTTCAACAATGACCCTTCTCCAGCTGCTTAAGGAAACAAAGCTACCACAAGCCATGAGATCAAGCATGACACAATAGCTGGCCAAGGCATGGGTCAGCAGCATGGCCATAGTTTACAGCCCAGAGAAGTCACTGGTAGAACTCTGCAAAGATTGGTACTGTAACTCATGATTTCAATTAAGTGGTCTAGGTATCAACTAGATGGTCCATTATTACATTATCTCAAAGAAGAGATGAAAAGTAAAGTAACCGAGTTTGCTAAGAATACTTACTTATTGAAGGTGATGACTGAACAAAACCAAACACCTAATTAAAGAGGAAACAGTAAGTATCTCAATCATAATTTATTGGAAACTGGGATAATATTCCAGGGAAGTTTCACTGGAGATCTTCACCTTGCTCTTATTTTCGATTTTTTTTTTTTTTCCCCTCTTTTTTTTTTTTTTTACAACTGTTGTGGGCACAACCAGTCTTAACATTCTGTGGAAAAACTTACAGATAATGACTAGGAATTCACATCAGCTGGACCAGCATGAATTCCCAGGTGACTAAATCATTAAGGTCAGCTACAGAGTTGCACACTGTTTTAACAAAAGATATATCTAAAAAGGAAAAAAAAAAGAAGTCCCACATTTGGTGAGGCAGACACCTAATTGCACTAAGACTCTGCTTTTTCAACACATACAGAACTTCAAATTTCTCACATCATTTGGCTATTTATCCAAATCATTTAGATTCAGTTTAGCTGCATATACTAGCAAAGAGGTCACATTGGAATAATGGAGACAGCTGTTATAACTAATGTATTTACAAAACTGTTTCTGCTGTGGTATTTCTTGAAGAGGACTGTTTCTGTGTTACTTGAACTGCCTGTGGTAACAACCTTCATCTGATCTCTGCAGTTAGCAATTCATGAACTTTCCTTTTGAAAGCAGATTTTTTTTTCCCTCCATCACTAAGATTAGGTAATTGCAGCACACACTTCACTCTGATATACTTTAAGCCTGTCTGAATACACTAAAGCTATCAAATTAGGTAGCCGGCTTTTTAAGAATCATATTTAGCCAAGAACATATTAAAGTTCTGATCAGTACCAGCAATTGATAATGGATTCTCAAGACAGCCTCAATCATATTTTTCAATTAAAAAAAAGAAATCTCAAACAGCCCACAAAACTTTTAGTATTTGGTATGGTTGGGATCTGTCCCTCCAACACAATATACTCCTTGTTCTGCAATACTTTAGAGATGGCACATTAAACTTTGATCTTAAATTACCTTCCTATGTCCAACATGGAAACAACAGCTTTCTAAAAGTATTAAAAATAAAAAAGTTCCATTGTTTAAGAGAACTGCAGTTCCATATACCTGATCACTACACTGGGCAAAATAGCAAGGATCATAACAGACAGTAGAGTTAGTAGAATGTGTGGATAAATATAATTTATGTTGGAAGAATTAACACGGCTTTCTGAAGAGAAGCCTGGACACATATTGCAGATATCTGAAAAATGGCGAGCACATTTTTAATCACGTTCCATCTAACAAATTTACAAAGATTTCCAAAAGGCTTTCAAACATAGCCAAAGTCATTCACAATGTGGCTTTTTTGTTTGTTTGTTTTTGTTTGGTTTTTTGTTTGGTTGGTTGTTTTGTTCTAAAAGGAAATCAAGAACCCACCTGAAATAACAAGAAAGGCATAAGCCATAGATGGCAAAGCCTTGCAATTCACTTCACAACATGTAAAAAAGGTCAGTCAAAGCAGTCAACATGGATTTACAAAGAGCAAATCATGCTTGACGAACTTAATTTCCCCCTGTGACAAAATGATTGTCTATGAAGATAAGGAAAGCATAGTGAATGCAATATACACTGACTTTTTGAAAGCTTTTGACCATCTCACACAGCATTCAGATTTGAAAGCTGAGGAAGCCTTCCAGTTGATGAGGAAAAACACTGAATTAAGTGATTCAACACATTTCTCTGGCATTATGAATGAAACACAGAGGCATGGAAAGTATTCCATACTGTTCAAACAATGCATTTATTACATCAGATACAACATAAAAACATTCTGAACTTTAAATATTTACTATAAAGAAGCACAGTGGCTCAAAGGCAAAAAGCATACACACAATAGAAAGAAAAGCAAATAACTAGATATGAACTTGAGCATTAGAAGGCAGCTCCAAAACAGCAGTATAATTCAGGATTTAGATTAAGAGTCATTATCTCTCTCCTGTCTAAAATCCTTCTTTTCACTTATTAGCAGGATCTGCTTAGAAAAGCTACATGACATTGAGGTAGTTCAGTGAACCCCAGTTTGGTTGCCTTGTTTGTTTCAAACATTTAGTAATTCTCTGAAGTTAAGCAAGAACATGGTTGGTTGGTTCCACCTGACAATTCACATGGATCGAGGAAGCGTCAGTACAAACTGTGGCTCACAAGCCAACTATATCAAATAGTAAGCAACCTGATTACCAATCTTTAATAAGGTTAAAAGGTTAAAAACAATATATTGGGGGGCATATTTATCAAAACAAAGTGTTCTGACAGACCTCAAATATGTTTTCTTTCCAGAATTTGTCTCTTGGGCATTTTCTATTTTCATGCTGAATGGAAAAAATAAAAACAGCACTTTCCCAAAGGACAAAATAAACCAACCAACCGACCAAACAAGGTTTAGCTAGTTCTCTAATCAGATAACTCATCAATGAAGAAAAAACAAACACTGTATCTGATGTCTTTCATATCCTACTTCATCACTGTCATAAGGAAGTTAGAAAGGAATATACTAGTATTCCCAGACATTATCTGTACCACTTGACCAGCAGTCCCTCTGAAGCTCCATTTCAGGCACTTGCATTGATCCCAATTGTCTAGACAAACTGGTGTACTGGTGTCTGATAGCCAATTTGCCCATGTCACTCTTCTCATAGTTGTTTTACTTTGTTTTGATGTAAGTTAATTGTTTACACATAATATTGGCCTTTTCTGGTATTAAGCACAGTTTCTACTTTCATAGCTAAATAGAGTTATTCTAGGCTGTGCCAAGAAGCTACAGTATGCTATTCAGAAAAATTAGAACAAACAGGAAAATCTGTCATCACATAAAATGCAGAACTAATTCATTTTTCATGACTGGAAAAATGTAATTATAGAGCATTTCTAATATAAAACACTTTGCTGCATAAACTTAACAAGTTTGCAAGTTCCACTTAATTAAAAAAATATTTTTTTAAGTGATTGGTTTTAGAATGTTGCATGCATTTAGAATGTGAGATGAGTAACAGAATATTCATTCATACTTACTTTTAATCAATCAACTGGGATACAAAGATATGGTTTATGAGGTTTCTGAATATATCAAGATCAAATGGAATTACATAAAATAAGTGACAAAATACGTATGATTCTAAAGCCATTTCAGTAAATTACTGGAAGTCACCAGTATGAACACCTAACAAGACTACAGTTAAGGTTCAGTTGAATTATCTTAACTGGAATGTAAATACATACTGACAATTAAACACTCCTCACTGAAAACATAAGAAAGAACAATAATGAAAATATTCTTGGAATTGGTCCTCTGAGTTTAGCTCAGAAACCCATTGACTACTTTTTTTTATCTAAATGCCTTGTCCAGAGCAGGGTCTTTTTTCTAATCAGCAGTCTAGAAGACTCAATATAGTAAGAAGAGAAAGAAAAATTCCCAAAGATGGGAATTTCCTCCTCTCAAAGGAGGTTCATATGAACTCTTATCTCTCCCTCATTTAAGCAATTTCAGCTCCTCACCTTTCCACTGTGCTCAAACCCAAGTGGATAGCAAGCCTCTAGAGAATGCAGGTATGGAACCATGAACAATTTCACAGAAAAGCAATTTCACTTAAAACTGTTTTGCCATTTTTAGGCTGTTATTACCTACTAAAAAAAAAATACCTCTATGAGCAAATTTATCAGACCTATTATATTTAAATGAGTTAATCATGCAGCAACATAAGCCTGAAACATTCACTTCAGTGGTCAGAAGAAAAAGATTGTACTCTTAAGGTGGGTTATTTGGAAAATTAATTTGTTAATTTGTAATTAATTTGTTTTTTCACAGCACATCCCAGCTGTGGACTGAATCTTCAAATGCCATTCAGAACTGCCAACATTATCGTTCCTAATGTCTCTTGTTTCTCTCATTGTACTAGTATTACATGAGGTTTGCATTGAACTGAGCCAATTCTTTCTTCTAGCAGCAATGAGTAATCATATCACTTTACTTGGCAGGTATTAGCTTTTTCAGAGGAAAAAAAAACCCCTAAACTAACAAGAAAACAAATCTGGAGACTGTGTAATTTTGATAAAGCTATGAAGACAGGCCATAAAACTTTGTAAATTATGAAGAACTTCTTCAAACCAAAGAAAATTAAAACTTGCAAAAGCCATCTTTAATAGAGTCAGAAAAACTATAGTACTTTAGAGCAATGATACTTAGCATTTACACTGCAATTATTTAACAATGTGGAGTCCCAGTCAACAGTAAGGGTCTAGTTTGCATAAAGCATTCACTGAAAAGAGTAATTTAAGAGCAAAGGATGCAAGTTAAACATACCGAGCAGGAAAATATGCAAGTTGGACAACAGTGAACACTTCATTCCACAGCTCTTAGAGGTTCATCTAACTTGAGAATCTAACATTGACAGACAAACAGGTCTGAAATTTGCCATCACTAGTAATGGAATTGTAAAATGAGCAGCATTCTTGTCTTTCAGAAGACTATCAGGGAGGGCAAAAGGGAATAGGGTATTGAGGATCTGCTACCATTTAAGCAAGATGCATAGAATCCCAAAAGTGCAGTGGTTTGAATAATCACAGAATGTGAAGTACAGGCTCACTGTCCAGACAAAGAAGTTTTAATACATCCTGTGTTACCTAGGGAACATTACGGGGTTTTTTTAGCCATGTGAATTTATTTTACTTCACAGTCTTCCTATCAGAATTATAACATTTCATAGGAAACACTTTATAACCAGGTAGGCTAGAGAGGTAATTCATGAAGATGTATTCTTCAAGCCCTCTGGTTGGAGCACTTATTTATTTTTATTAGAGCACTTACTTATTTTTATTAGTTAGAGCACTTTTTAATTTTTATTTCTGAGACAGTGGCATCTATCGGTCAATCAGACACAAAAGACTTAGATGGAGTCTCTTCTCTGATTTAGCATGAAGGAGATGTTGACATTCAAATGGTGGTCCTTCTTCATGTATAAGGAGAGATCTCTTAGAAGTTTATTTAGTACACATTGGTTTTCATTCATATCTAGACCCCTAACAAGTAACTAAACATCATCCTTCAGATATTTTACTTCCTACACCAGTGTCATTCTGGGTTTAGTTTCTTGCCCAGAAAGAGAAGACAGCAGGCTAAGTCAAAAGTATACTCAAACTTTCCTGATGGCTTTCATCTGTCAAGAACCCCAACCCAGACAATCAAGAATTTCTATAATATCATGTAGTGAGGTATCAAAAGATGTTGGTTATAATCCTTCTCTCTACAATAACTTTTTTTGAAATGTAGCACTAAATAGGGTTTACAGTAGTGACTTAGCATTCATACACTTCACAAAGAGACAAAACCAGTTAGGACAGCAAAATATCAGTCTCCAAAGCAAAAAATGCAAGTCTTATGCAGAAAATATAGCAAAAAAATCAAACTTCATTTTTTGCCTTATGAAGATCCACAGAACTCATTTGCTTTCTATCCAAATACATACTCTTACTCCAGTCCAGTTCTTTTCTTCCTCATGTCAATTCAGCAATAAGGTTAAAATACTGGTGGGGGGGAAGGGAAAGAACATAAAATAATAAAGAAACCATTAAAACTAAACAGAAGTTGTCCAGATGATCCGCTCCACCTCCTATACTTTTCTCTTGGAAAACACCTCAGTCCTTTCAGCTTTTAAAATACAAAACATTAAGAAAAGTATTAAAAGTACTAAATAAGAAACCTTAACACTAAATGAAACAAAACCTTGGACTTTTTAAATGTAGATTAGGAATATAGACCATATGGATACCAACACACAAAACCTCAGTTCTTCTCTGTAAGAATAAGAAATATCTTTATGATCCATTACAGAACATACACTATTTAAGCTATAGTTTGTTAGTTTCCTTCAAAAAATAATGTGAAAAATGTAATATAAATTATATTCCAATTTGGAGAGACAGATTAGCATGTCATTTTTGGTTGTAATATGCTGCATTTTCAGTATTGATTCTTAAATAGCAAAAGTTAATTTCTAATGGAATTCTGAAAAAAGCCAAATACTATCAAAATGTCTCAGAGGTGATTAACCTTTTATGAAATCAGGAATTCCAGTGCACATTGCCTGGAGAAGTTACCTTCCACTGCCTGCAACTTCAGGACAGACTGCCACCCATATAATGACTTGGTTGAACAGGCAGGGAACAGCCTTTCTGTGCCCAGGTTTCCACATCTCCTTTCTCTGGCACCGGGAGCCTGAATGCACTTTGGAGAGAAGAAATCTGAGAGTCCCTCTGCCAAAGAATACATGAAAGCTCTGAGCTAGTGCCTGGTCTGTGAAGGCAAACTGGGAGCCTTCTTGAGTATAGGCAATGATGAGCAAATTGCCTTAAAAATCTACAATTTTTTCAGCATATCACCTTCATCTCATCTACTGTACAACTGCTATTCTGAATATACTTCTGAATATATTCTGAAATATTGACTGCAATCTGAAACAGGCAACAAAATCAAATTCCACCAAAAGTTTCTGATCTTGCACAGGTTTGGGTTTTTTATGTACATTTTGGTTTTGGCAGGGGGCAATTTCCATAATTATTCTTGCTTTTATTAACATAAAGGTAAGCGTGAGAAAAACTGGTTTACCCCAAATTGTGAAAACAAAACCTAAATAAAATAAAAATAAAATAATAAAAATCCCCACTTTAAAAAAATCAGCTATTCACAGGGGTTTATTACATAGTTCCTGTGAGTTAAAGCTGTTAACCTGAAACTAGCCCCCAAGGCTTCCGATAAGACATTTACATAGTTTAAAAATAAAAAATTATCTTCATAGTAGAAAAAAAAAAAAAAAGAGATCTTTGCCTTTTCCCC
>JANIJG010017326.1:30785-60363 GCA_024611175.1 Megaceryle torquata
GACTGCATTCTCTGTACTACTACCTTGGCACCTGTCTGGACCAGGACATGAAACCTTTCTGGCCTGGGTATAAATATGGACAGCATGTTATGCATAAAACCTGTCTGCATGCTAAATGACTCTCTGCCGTGTTCCATCCAAAAGAGATTAAGGAGACAGATTTCCTCTCAGTCTGCTGCTCTGCATGTTTGTGTTCCATGCTGAAACCATGAAGAGCTTCAGGGCAGAATTAATAAAAATTGATTAAAACAAACAAAATCTCTTTCTTCATTTGTTCCTGGAAAATACATTGATACATTACATTAAATTTCATTTCTAAAAGGAAAAATTTAAGATTTATTAAAATACCCTATTTTTTTTTTTTTTTTTTTTAAATTTCCCCGTTTCTTAATTTAAAATGTAAATCAATTTCCCCCCCCCCCCCCCCCAATTTTAATAATAACTACACATTTTTTTAATACTTTTAGTACTAAAAGCATAAGGATAAGGGACTGGTAAGGAGTTTTCCCTTGTGAAGACTCAAAAACTTTAACTTTGTTCATTAAATGGCATAAGCATTCAATCTATCAACTGAAAAGATGAAGTAATGAATAAACACTAAACACAAAGATAAAAATCCAGGACAGTGGTAAGAGAGAAATATGGCTGTAGTTTTCCTTCCAAGTTCGCAGAGCACAGAATTGCAGAGTTCAAGCTGAAGTGACGACTTATCCTTTCCACAGGAAATGTGTGAAATCAGATTTATATCTTCTTTACTGTTTTTCCCAAGGACTCTCAACACCCAGAAGATGCAGTTGGGATTCTTTGAACATCTTCTCACCACAGGGATTCTCAAGAACTCCAGTCTTCTCAGGTCTTCCAACTTTATGGCCTCTAAGATGGGTATGCTGTGGCAATAGGTATTTAGTGTCATTCCTTTTCTACCAAGGTACTCTTTTCCCAAAGATATTTTGGATTTTATTTAGCAAAGATTATCAGATATCTCAAAAGTAGCTTTGTAAACTTTGTCATTTCCAAATAGGTTCCTTACAGCCTGAGAGCGAAATTCAATAAATTAAACTGTAGTCTTGAAGCTGATCCATGTTAGTGAGCACTTTGGTAATTAAGTATTATGAATGGGTTTGACTAACTTTATTAATTTTATGTTTAAGTTTGCATTCTCATAAGAGGTATTAAATTATTCTCTGTATAAAAAAATACACATATACTGTACTTATTTTTAGAAACATGTCTGCACGTCTCACATATAACATATCCCTACTAGTTTACATGAAAAAAACATGTCCTTCAGTTCCCCACCCCCAGCACACTTTCAGTAATTCTAGCTGCACAGCACTCCAATCCTATTTTCTGCAAGCTTGATGTTAATCTTAAATCCAGGATGATGTTTGTTTGTTATATCATGGCCCCCAAAATGTAAACAAATTTCTTCTAAAATTTACTCTTGAATAAAGGAACCAGCCAGAAGAAAAGTGATGCAATGTAAATTACTATTTCTATTTCACTTTAATAGTAGACACGTCCAAGCATTCAAAAATCTAAAAAAAAAAAAAAACCAAAAAAAACCAGAAAAACCCAAGAAAAACAATCCATCCAACAGAATTTTGTCCAACAATACATCTATACATCTATTTAGATACCCAGTATACAAAACCTATTTGCTACAACAAATAATAGCGTTCTGTCCATTCAGTTTCCAAAATGAACAGCCTCAAAGACAAAAAAATACACACACTTGTCAGGATGATCTCCCCGGTAAAATGCCAATTTTGCAGAACATAACACTGTATGCACTTGTCCTGGTTTGAGTGAGAACAGAACTAATTCTGTTCAGTGATTTTGCTTCTCAGCTCAGTTCTAACTGCACTGTCTGAAGTTAGCAGCCTGTTTGCACAGACAGTGTCTGCTGCTGGCAGGGATAACACCCCATGGTTAGAGTTACTACCAAGGAGTGGGGTGCAGACCAAGGCCACTGCTGGATCTTGTGTACCACATTGGGGGGTGCAGGAAAGTGAAAGGCTGCACCTGCAGGGGGGAGTAGACAGGGCAGGTGACCCCAAACTGACCAACAAAGTATTCCAGCCCATAGACGTCATTCGGTATAAAGCAGAGGGATTTCGAGGATCTTTAGGGGTTTTTGTTAGCCTGATAGTTTTGGTTTTGTTTGCTAGCTTACTTGCTCACTCACCTTCTTTCTGGGGGCTCCTGGGCTCTTCTCCCCTCTTGGCCTGCTTTACCAGCTTTGCTTGGTTTGGCTCAGGTCCTCTTTTGGTTTCTTCCTTGGAGCATCTAAGGAGGACTCTGTCCGTTCTGCCTTCAATCCCAATCAGTGTGTTCCTGAATCCAGTACCAGAATCCAGCTCCAGAACACAGCTCCCATCTGCTGTGGGGCCCAGTCTGGGATGCCCCCAGTGCCTCCTCCACAGCATCAGTGGTGATGGTGATGTAATTACCATCAGGGGGGTTGGGTTCGATACTGGTTTTGTATATATTTGTACATATTCTATTTTATTATTTTTTTTTTAATTATTTTAATTAAAGCTGTTTTAGTTTCCTTGTCTAATCGCTCAGTCTCTCTCCCTTACTCCTTTTCTCTTCCCCTTTGGGGAGGGAAGAGGGTTAACAGAGAGCATCTGTTATTGGTCTAAGGGGCCACCCTGACCCTAAACCATGACAGCTCTAAAGATTATGAAACAGGTTTTCAGGGTCAAGAGAGATTTCAGGGCAAAAAGCTACATTCACTTCATCTGAATATATGATAAAGAATAAAAATCCATTAAAACATGAAGAAGATCCATATTATATCTATTTTCAATAGACTTGACTAATCTAAAACTCCATTTCCATAACTGGATATTCTCCATTTATTCAAGAAATAAATGGCAGATTAGGCAGAACCATGTTTAGATTTGCATTGCAACAGAAAAGAAGAAGAAGAAAAAAAAAAAGTTGGTCAAACTGCAAAGTATTAACGATGAAGTAAGAGAAACTACCAAAGAATTAAGTTGCTAGGATACTGAGCACTAATGTGAAATTAGATATAGCAATTAAAGTAAAACTATATTTTCAGGATGTATGAACAAAACCATTTATTAGTCTGAGTTAAGTAATTAAATGGAATATTGAAAACAGAAGTAAATGAAAGAAAGCAGTTCAAAATACTACATAGTCAATTTGATATCAAAAGCTTGATACACTAGTACAAAGACAGATATCCATTTGACAGTAGCAAGATGAAAGCCATTTTCACTTATACTACCAGTATGATCTATTTTGGAAAACTGTGTGTTAAAAGTTTTCTCAATGTTACTGAGAAACTAGATGTAGCACAGAATTTTAGAAGCCAAGTGTTCAAACCATACCAAAATATCCAAACAACAAAACCTGCTTGGCATCTAACTGCAAAATTACTGTTAAACTATTCCAGTAGAGCTTCATGGATAATAACAAAGTAGTCCACTTTTAAAAAATTTCTAGTAGGGAGAAATAAACTTAGTCCCTGTTTTTCAAAGTTTTGTCTCCCTTTTATTTTCTAAACTAAATTCAGGTTAGATCTCAGTACTGAAACATCTCTCGATCTTAACAAAGTACATAAAGAGTACCCAAATTCTTCTTTAATAGTACCCAAATTCTTCTTTAACAGTACCAAACTAACGTTCTTTCAGCAATGAATTTCAATACAGCTATATGAGGTATAGAATGACTATGAAAACTCTCAGCAAATTACCAAAGTATCAATACATTTATTACTATTTTGTATAATACTTTTTATTTTCAACATATTTGACAATCTCAATCAAACCTACCTTAAGACATTATTTCCATTTTGTCGGGGAAAAAGTGAACATTTTCATAAGCATTTCAAAAGCAAGGTTTCATTCTTCCACTTTAATTTTCCACTTATATTTTTCTCTACTTTTATCTTAGCCTACTCCCCGAAGTGAGAGATCTAACTATGGGGGAAGTGGATAAAAAATACTTGTTTGTATATAAAACCTTACCTTACTTTGCAGAGGCTTACCTTAGGTAAGCCTCTGCAAAGTGTCCCTTCCAGTTACCTTTTATCTTTTATCCAGTTACCTTTTATCCTTTTATCTGCTTACATACTATAGCTATGTGAGAAGAAATTCCTCAAAAGAGCGAAACTAATTAAATAATTGTATTGGGTCTGACTGAGCTGGAGTTAATTTTCCCCATAGCAGCTCTCCCAGTGCTGTGCTTTGCACTGAGAGCTGGAAAGGTGCTGATAACAGACCCATGTTGTGGCAGGGCTCACACAGCAGCATGGCTGTTTTCCAGCACTCCCCCTCCAGTGGGATGAAGTGGACAAGATCCTGGGAGGAGATACGACTGACACAGCTGACCCAAACTGACCTAAGGGATATTCCGTACCATATGACATCAGCTGAACTATAAAAGCTAAGAAAAGGAGGAGGGGGGTCATCGGCTTGTCCTCCAGAGTAACGGCTACACCTTTGGAGCCCTGCTTCCTGAGAAGGGCCAGACATTGCCTGCTGATGGGAAGTAGAGAATAAATCTTTGTTTTCTTTTGCTTCTGCATGTGCCATTGCTTTACTTTTCATTAAACTGCTTTTGTCTTAGTCTATGAGTTTCATCTTATCTTCTTCCCCCTGGTCTAGCTGGTCTGGCTTGGTGGGCACCTGGAGTCCAGCCAAGGTGAAACCACTGCAGTAGTAAAAAAATCAATAAAGTAAGCGCAATATTGCAATACAGAATTTGCTTCAACTTGTAGATGAAACAAGCACATTGGCTTAGAGCAGTGTTTTCTTTTTCTAGACTGTAGTAGCATCAAGCTTGCCTTTGTATGAATATGCAAATTATTCTTGCCACATTTTCAGGATTTAAAAATTCAGCCACAAATACAAGAAATCAGTGCTTCTGATGGTATGCAACAATAAATCCTTGACTTATTTCTTTAGACAGCTGTGATTTCTTTAGTTTATATAAATGTTGACTTCTGTATCCCAAGCATCCTAGGTATACAAGTTCCACATTTTCGTTAGTTTAACTGAATTTACTTATCTATATTTTGTATTTTATTTGACCAAATGATAGCAAGTTGAAGCACTTAAGGGTAGTGAGACCCACAAATCTTGAAAGCTTAAACTGAAAACCATCACTAAAACCATGTCCAAAAAGATCACGGATGACCACAGTGGCCCAGTAACAAATCTAAGTGTTCACTGTCAATATACTGAATGTCTAAGTAAAACATTGGAAGAACTAAGTTCTAACCTCAGAACAGAACTTCCTGCCTTGACTCTTTTAAGTAATATTTTCAGAAGACTTATTGACAGACAGACACACCTCACTCCAGTTTACTACACTTTTTTTCTTCACTGTGTAAATGAAATTCCAACTAACAAGTTGGGTTTACCTCTTCCCTTACTTTCTAAACATTGCAGATCAATATAGCTACATTAAAAAAATTTTAAAAGTAATTCAAAGTATGTTCTGATATGCAAAATCTTCCACAGAATAAGTTCAATATGAGAAATTATCTTGCTCTCCCTGAAAATTATCTTTTATGAAATCTATGATCCATTGAAACAGTAAACTGTCTACTATATCAACTATAATAAAAGCTTGTGAACTTGAGAAAAATAAAGGGCTTGCTTTATAGTAAGATGTGATGATAGAAATCACTACTTTTCTATCAAAAGCCATGATACCACAAAGCACTATGAATACTTTTTTCCCAAACTTTGTAGGACTTGAAAGATAAAATGAAACTTTGGATTGATGTAGGCAAACTGTAGTCAGTGTCTGCCCACTCTGTAGCCTGCATCTACCCCTTACTATGACAGTTATCTTCACTGCCTTCTTTCACCTGTGCTTCTCATTAGTAAAGTGTCCAAGTTTTCCAAGTAGAATATTTGAAGTCTGTATGGCAAACAGTTTAATCATTTGTGTGTGTTGTACGTTTACAGAAATTGAGAAATCTGTATTGTTTCAATGTATGGGTGAAGCAAGTGTAGAAAATGTAAAACAATAAATGGGTTTTACAGCCTTTTGCAGTGGGTGAGCTCTTAGACATTTTTCCTGGAAGGGACAACAGTTTTTGTTGAAGATGTACATGTTTTGTTGAACATGTACTTTGTTGAAGGAGGGTGTAATAATGTGGCTTCTTTTACTTAATGAGGTACTTCACTATATATACACAATACTTCCATAAACCAGACACAATCAGAAGGCAACAATCAATTCTTTCTGGAAAAGGAACAGAGGTATAATTTTTTTTTCCTTTACAAACTTCACTTGAAGGAATTTAGTTAGTTAGTTATTTTAAAAAAGTCTAGCCTGAAAATATTGAAAAGTTATTACATAATTACTTTAAATGTAAGCCAAGAAACCACATGACTAACAGCAAATTATGTATTTATTTTTAATGTGACTGTTGACATGCTTAAAATCTTTTCATCCACCCTTGTGTACTAACTGCACCCTTGCAGTGGAACTAGTAACGTGATTCCAACTATTGGAAAATCAGGACAAAAAAGAATACATAAAATCTTTATGACCAACATTTTTGTAAGTCATGTGGACACTCTGAATCAATAGCCACATTAAAAACAACATCCTGACTTCAAATGTTATGTGTTCTACCACACCAGTGAATTGACACCTAGGAATAGAGTCTACAAATACAGAAAAAAGTGGTGTACTTAGAGGCACCAGAGCATTTTAAATTAATTAGCTTTGCAGCTCCTAAAAGCCACCGGCAAACTTGCTGACCCCACCAAATTACACAGCAAACATATGCTGTATACAGTCAGGAAAAAAAAAAAATCATTTTTCTACTTATAAACAGAGAAAGCTGACAAAGAATATACCAAATATGGGTAGAGGCATGAGCAAACAAGTGATAAATCAGGTCAGTCTTATCTTGCAATTTTAAGCACTACCACACCTTGAATATTGAATTCCTATTCTCTTAACTTAACATGTTCCCCATGCATGATAATTTTACTAGTAGAGATCAATAACAGCTCTGTGCTTATATCACTTCTGTCTGTACCTATTCATATGTAACCACAATATTCTCCCTGTATAATCACGTTAGTCTTTAGGAATATGGAATTCTTTATATATAAAACTATTCTGCTATAGCAATTTTACTTGGGCAAAAAAAAATTGTTTTCAAAACACTTGAGAGTTTTTGAACAAAGTACACACTCTTCCTCAAATTCAACAGCAACATTAAAATTGGACGATTCAGGAATAAAACTACCCAGGCTTTGCACTGCAGTTCAATAATACACTAGCATATGGAGTTGATGGCAGATGCAGAGGGAACATTGACACTTGCAGTGTCAAAACACCTGTTTGCAAGAGTCTGCAAGACGCAGCATGGGGAAGAACAAGCGTACTGGGGTTTGGAGTTCCAGTCTGCTGCAGGTAAATTTTGAAAAATAATACTCTATGCAATTCATTACATTAGTGAGCAATAGAAAAAAATTTGCAACTTTATAAAAGTTATCAACTGGCTGAACCCTAGTGCACTGAAACTGAGTAAAATATTTTAATTTATTTCTATGCAGGATCTTTACAAGTAATTATCAGCAAGTATTCATGCAAATGGATGATTTGGAGATTCTGACAACAGAACTTAAACAATAAAAAATAAATTGACAAAGTCCAGTACTCTGAAAGAATGAGCTCTCACTGGAATCTGATACTCTTTTTTCTCAGTCATAAGTCACCCAAATTCCCTACTCCCCAATATCCATTGCAATACAAAAGCATCTACAATGCTGTACACATTTACTCCTTGCACGCATCTTCTCTATCCAGTAATATACTCTGCTTTGAACTACTGCTGAATCAGACAGGCAGCTCTTACAACCCAAGAGAACTTACCAGCTTGTTTATGTTCAACAGATGGCCATCAACTTTGAGGCAGCTAAACGCAGATATAAAGGTAGCAAAATAGTTCTAATAAGCCAGGAGGAAGCTGCATTCACAAAAGGACACAATGAGCTGCCCTCTCTACTGTCCCAAGTACATCACTGGTGGATGAGGGAGAAACCAGCCATTTCAGATGGTTTGTCCCAGGGGAAGAAAACCTTTACAATGTGAAAAAGCATTCCCATGTCTTCTACTGTTATATTTTTTGATTTCACCTAAAAAAATCTAAGACATCCAAAAAGTAAGAGGGAAAGGGAAGTGTTAGCTTTGGGGCTTGGGGTGGTTTTTGTGAAAACTTCTAAATTTGACAAATAATTTCAGACAAACTCTAAGGATGATAATAAAGTATTCTTAACTCATGCAAAAGTCAGATATGAAGCTGAAAAAAGAGCTAGGCAGAAGTTCTTCCTGATCTTTGCTGGATGACTATTACAAAATCAGGCTTTACTGCACAGTTTAGAACAACCTAGTGTCTCAGAATCTTATATTTATACATTTCAAATTAATATAATATCTATATTGAAACACATTGTATTCTTTTTTTTACTCACACATATTTGGCACATTGCCTTGACCATTAAGGTATTTGTAATGGTTAAGCATCAAAACTGAGTGTTAGAATACCAAAAAAGTCTAAATGCAACTATACTTCTAGTTTTAATTTACTTTTTTAGTATGTGTAGTACAGCCAATTTGAAATAATAGAAAACTATACACAGACATGTTAAATTGTTTTAACACTCATAGTTATGTAGTTACTTTAGTTATTTGTAGTTACATATGTAGCTTATGTAAAAACAAATTCTATGACATGATCAAGCCTGCAAATGTTGGCAGCTGTAAAACTATTCTACTTAGCACAAGAGACAACTTAAGATTCTTGAAATTGGAACAAAATAATCTTAGTGTCCTAGAACAATATCCAAGGACAAAAACATACATAGGTCAATAGCATTCCAGGTGTGTCCTGAACTCCAAGCTCATTGATTAAACTTTCAGCAGTGGCAGGGTCATCTGGTTATGCCACTACATCACTAAAAGGAACCAACAATATACCATTTTATTGGTATGTGTTCTTGCTTGAACCATTGTAATGTTGATGAGTATAACAGTATAAAAATACACAATGCAACTGGGTAAGTAGTTCTAAGTACATGATCTGACTGGCCTGTTCCACCTTCTCTAAAGTGGCCCATGACCACTGTTTTCTCCTACTCCTTGTCCATATTCCACAGATGCTTCTCCCCTCACCACACACTGCTGCATCCTCTCTTCCCCCTTGCTCTAATCCAGTGTCACTGCCATATCCTCTTCCTTACAGCTTCTGTTGTCATCTTTGGAAGCACCAGTGTTTCCTCATCAGCCCCTCTTCCCTACAGTTCCTCTTCTAAACTTCACCACTCCCTGAAGGTGGCTATGCCACCTCCTCCCTATCTCCTGCTGTAGCTCCACGCATATGGATGAGGGCAGAACCGAAGGTACTCCGAGATGGAGCTACCCACTGCCTCGGAAGCCACTATTTCTCAGAGCTGCCAGATACACAAAGAACGCCACAATGAATACCCCTGTTGCGGCACAAGGCCAAATGCAAAAGCAAAGCAATACTGCATGCTCTGCCTATCACCCTTAAAAAGCCTACTGGAAGACACAGCAGCTGAAGATGCTGACTAACATTGCCATCCAACTGATGTGTAATTCTCAAGAGTATTAAAAGCATATCTAACAGCTTTAAGTTGCAGAACGAATGCATCCTGGCAAAGTCAGAAATGATGACAAATTTGGTCATTTTCCCAAGAAAAAATATTTAGAAACAATGTAGGAGGATAGTGATCTTTCTGGCAACTGACACTGTTAAAATAAACAATGATTCAGTCTTTTAATTTGTCATCCCCTGTCTAATAATTTAAATAAGTTAAATAACTTTTTTAATGTGTGACCAGATTTAGTAAGATTTTAATAGATTAACTTTGTCGTAAACAAAATAATCACAATTTTGGACTTTATTACTTTGTAGTTTGCTCCAACATTAAAATGAATCTTCAAGAACAGCCTGGTAGAAACAGACCAGTTACATGTTCCTATTAGTTGGTTTGTTCTTTTTTTTTTTTTTTCCCTTCAGTGACTATGATGGAAAGAAATCTTCTCTAACCATTGTCTTGGTGCCTACTAAAAGAAGAATTTTAATTTGACTTGTAGATAAATATTAACCTGAGTACCATATAATGATTTCATAAGGCAGCCATTCTGGTGTCTAACTTGCCTTAAGCACACTAGTTTCCAATGGAGCTCTTCAAAAGATTTGCTCTAATATGCTCTGCAAAAGGGAGCACTTCAGAAGTCTGACTAAGTAAAGAACCAAGTTTAGAGAAAGGCAACCAAGCTGGTGAAGGGTCTGGAGAACAAGTCCTATGAGGAGAGGCTAAGGGAATTGGGATTGTTTAGTCTGGAGAAAAGGAGGCTGAGGGGAGACCTTATTGCTCTCTACAGCTACCTGAAAAGCAGTTGTAGTGAGGTGGGTACAACCTCTTCTCTCCAGTAAATAATGACAGGACTAGAGTAAATGGCCTGAAGTTGCACCAGGGGAGGTTTAGACTAGGTATTAGGAAGAATTTCTTTACCGAAAGAGTAGTCAGTTGCTGGAACAGGCCGCTCAAGGAAGTGGTAGGGTTACCATGTCTGGAGGTATTCAAAAAACATGTCAGTGAGGCACTTCAGGACATGCTTTAGTGGAATGTGAGGTGTTTGGGGTTTTTTTTGCAAGGGTTTGTTTGAGGGGGTTGTTTGGGTTTTGTTGACTGTTGGACACAGTGATCTTAAGAGGTCTTTTCCAACAGTGACAGTTCTATAAAGGACAAGTTAAAGATTGTTTCTGAACACATACTAGATTAAATGTTCAGTAACGTGCTCATAAAGTATTCTAGTAGAGTTTACATATATATGCACAGAAAGTATTAGCATACTTAATGCCCAGAGGCTTACTTATACAATGTATCTATATGCTGTAGAAGAAACGCAAGTAGAGTTACTTCAATCCACTACCTACTTTCAAAAAGTTACTCTTGGGAGCAATAAACTTTACAGGTGTAAACTTTTTTTTTTTGGGGGGGAGGGGGAGGATGATGAAATGCAAGTTATAAAACCCACAACTTCAGTCTCAGACAGATACGTGAAAATACCACCATTTAAAAAATGCTGAGATATATTTGCCTTCTTAAAAAAATGGTCAAACACAATTCAATACACCATATATTCCTAACCTTTCTTTTAATATACATATACACACAAATGCATGTATGCACACATTAATGCAATTTCTGTCATTAACTTTTATAAACTTAGAACCTACATTTGTTTAAACAACTATAGATTGTCAAGAATCCATTTCAAAGCTATATGCACTAATAATCAATGAAGCCTTTTTAAATTAATATAATGCCAATATACTGTTCCCATGTGAAAAACAGCTTTAGTTTAGCAAAAATTTTAACAATATATTAAGCAATTATTTCTTCATACTTCCAACAAGTAACTTTACATGCTTCTCCAAAGTCATAAAAAATTTCTTCAAGTTTGCAACAGCTGTATTTAAAAATGTTAGTCAAAAGCAGAAGCAAAGGTTTATAAGCAGATGAATAGTAAAAATAAAATGCCATCTCCCTCCTCTCCTTTGGGATTTTAACTCACAGAATAATTTTGGAAGTCCTCTTGGAGATCCATCTTTTTAAGTTCAATCTCTATTGAAAACTTGGTGGTTTCGGTCTGTGGAGGCCATTATTAGAAGTTAATTCATTTCTAGAGTTTTCAACTTCCCAGACATATATTCAAGAACAGAGCACCAGTATTGGGAATAAAGAAATCTGATTGAGATGGGATTTGTGACTTTTTGACACAAAGTATCAACAAGACACTACATTCTCTTACACAGTGCTTTGTTAAGTAGCTACATCAGAATGCAGAATAACCTTGTACTGAACAAGTAGAATGCATTTCAGATTAAACTACAGGATAAGCAAAACCAAGCCTAAAATAAAGCATTTTCATTTCAGAATGACAAAATTAAAAATTAAAACACTTGCACCAAGCCCACTGAAATGTGGCAGATACTTATATTCTGCAGTTTCACATGAGTTTGTCTGGAAAGAGCACCTTAATCAAAGTGAAGAAACCCAAATATCTGTTGGAGAAGCTTCTCACTTTATTGAACAGATAGCTACATCAAGACACTACTCTGATTAATTTTCACCTAGTCCTGTTGAAAACAAGGACAATTAAAAATAAAACCAAAATAAGGAGAGAGTAAATTCATGCTTACAGGGAGGATAAAAAGAACAAGTAAACAATAAGTAAAGTCTTGTAAATAATATATTAAAAAAACTGAAAAAGTAAAAATATTTCTATCTGTATATTTTTCTTTTATGCAATGCAAATGGAATGTTGATTGGAAATTAAAGCAAATTCCAAATTCTGCATCAGAAGCTGTAAAATACTGCCAAATTGGATACATAAGAAAATAAAATAAAATTCTCAGACTGTCCCAAGACAGCAAGTATTGTATATATTACATGGAAAATAAATTCTACTAACTTTTGTTTATTTCTAGAGAGACTCGGATTGATCTTTGGACAAACTTAATTTAACATTCTCATAAGGAGCACTTGGCACATAGGTAAGAATGTGATAATTAAATTTACTGGTGATAAACTTAGTAAGAACTATCAGTATATGGAGAAAGCACAATTTAATACCTAGAAAAAACTTCGTGACTTAAAGCATTGGAGCAATAAAACAGTCTGAAATTAGAAATTGTAGCTGTTCATTCTTTTTGCATGCCATAGAGAGTTTCCCGTTTTAAGCTGACAGTTTAAGACTTGGAAGCAAAGCAAAATAAAAAATTAAAAATCACAAGTGTGAGCTCCAAATGTGATAGTGCCTGTAAATGACAAATGTAGTAATCCAGCAGCGGTGGACATTAAAACTAAGGAAGGATTAGTAACAAAAAAAGTCCTAATCTTATTTATAAATGAATTCTTAGTTCATAGAAGGGCAGCTTAGAATAGCAGATCAGTGCTGATATATATTCTGAAAACTATTAGTATAGGCTCTGTTCATAGAGGGATATTCACTCTCTGGATTCAGGCCAGTCAAGCACACAGCATTTGGAATAGAAGTACGAGATACTTGTCACTATGTAAGAACTGAATTAAGGAAGTCATTCAAGTTGTTCTGAAATCAGACACAGGAAGAATCAACCACAGAAACGAGTAAGTCCTTTTTATTAAAGAGGCCCCATATAGGAAAAAAAAGAAGTAAGGAAATATGATGACATAAACTTGCACATTTTTTTTAAATAATCGATTGATAACCAGGCATTGATTATTAATTTTTCACCCTAAAGAATTTTTTATTCTTTTATTACAGAATGTATATGGAGCAGAAGCCTTTGCAAAGCATATAATTTATTTATTCTAATGAAAAATGTCTTAATTTTTTTAAGTTCCAATTTCGTTATGACTGAACTGTGTATTGAGGCCAAACTAGCTACACACAGCAGGGATCTTTTCCATCTGAAACTGCTGATGTTATTTTCCTCTACATTACAGCACACAGCCCCCACTTCATGCCTCAAATCACATGTTCTCTATCTCCCTTCTGCCACATTATTGTGCATGACTTTTCTCCCTCTCCTTTCCACCCACCATTTCAGAATGTTTTTAATTTTCTGATTTAACTCACCACATACCATACATTATCATGTGAATGCAGCTACCAAGGAATGGGAGCAAGCTGAGCATCAGGCAATGCTCATCTTTTTTAGACCTTTGACTATGATCTGGCCAAGAAACAACAGCAAGTGCCAAGATGATACTTACATTTGCATTATCAAATGCATATGATATGGGTCCTATATTCCTCTTTTAAAGTACTTCACTTGGGCTTTTTCCATGTTCAAACTATACTTCCAAAGTGAATAAAGCTGTGCCTAGCTATACCTAGATAATCTCCTGAAGATTTGGAATTTTAGGACATTGTGTTGGTATAAACAAAAACACCATTCAGCAAAACTGAAGCACTGACTACCTCTACTACTGCTTTTTTTTCTGCCTCCTTTTTTCAACTATCTTTACCAAAATTTCATTTATTTGCCACTGTTTGCAGTGATCAGCAGAAGGACAATCTGCTTACTCAGTCTAGTCACAGCTGCTAGTTTGTCTGGCTGCTACCTCAGTACTTCCCCTAAATCTCTCAGTTGACGGAGAAGTACCCACCAGAAATACCAATGCATTTGGTGTAGTTGAGACTTGTTAGTAAAGTGCAAGAATTAGCCATAAATAAATCTTCTGCCATGCTCTAGAGTTCCTGAAGTTCTAAGCTGTGCAAGCACACCCAGCAGCTTAGTTTCACATCAAGTACTACCTCTCCAAATTTACAATATTCTAAATAAAATAGCAACATAGTAAAGACTTTGGTAAGGGGATCAACAGATTAAAAAAAATAACAAACAAAGCACCTCTTAAAGAATACACACACAACCCACAACCCTCCTTATACCTACAGCTATTCAGGAAGATGGGGATATTTTTGCAGCTATGTTAAGATTGAAGCCAACACAGGAGGTGCTTTGACTAGGTTGTCTGAGAAACTGCAACACACATAAAAAGACATTCTTCCAAAAAGCAAAAGCCATCAGGCATTTTGCCATAAAGCAAAAATAGGTCTTATAAGACAAGGTACTGTCCAAGAAAACTGAAGTAACATAAGGTGCAGAAAGTATTAATGTTCAACCTCAAAATTAGAGTAGTTGAATCAAAGCTACAAGAGTATGACTTCAACAGTTTTGTGACAGAGCATTGCTGGACCTCAGATGAAAGCCACACTTACAATTGAGACTGCACATGAAATTCCATTCCCAAATTTCCAGCTTACACGAGAACAGAAAATATGAGCAAAAAGATTTTTTTTTTTCCTCCCATAAGAAAAGATCTTCCAAATGCTTCTAGGATGCCATTATGAATTTAAGCCAGCTCCTATTTCAGTTGATCTTACACACATATGTGGATTTCAGGTAACTTATCCAGCATATGTTGCTGCTTATTTTTTCAAGTAAAGAAGCTGCAGCTATGAAAACTTCCTGCTTTCATTTGTTTATATTTTTAGCAAAACACTAGGGAAGTAACTGCAAACCCGAATCACCTTCTTTACAGACTTCTATTGTTCACAGTGGAGAGTAGTATTACCAGTAGATCCAGCAGTAAGACGAAATTCAAAGGACCAACAGTCACCATTTAGGAAGAATTTTAAGTGGCTATGTGTTTTATTATTATATCACTTTACTGAACATATTTTAGTACTTGCAGAACCTCAGCAGACTTTTTGGGAGGGAGTGGGACAAAAGGTTTTGATTTGCTGGCATCATTGAAAATTTTGAAATAATACACAAGTGCAAACTGAAAAATATCCATTCTGGGATGCAGGTGCTCATAAATAAGCATAGTAAGAATGATCCTATTATATATATGAGGTTTCCATACTGTCATTACATAAGATGTACAGTTTACGCACTTGGCAAGTTGAAAAGAATGCCAACACTCTTGTGTGACTGAATGACTTTTCACAACAAAAGTAAGCAGAATTGTAAATAATACATTCCCCCCAGATGAAAAGGGACAACATCTTTGATTCAGTTTAGATAACTGCTTTCATGGCAGAAGAGTTGGACTTCAGTATTTTGTGTATTTTTAGGTGTTGTCCGCAAAGTTTTATGCACACTTAAAATTCTTCATGGGTGAGGGGTGGCTGGCAAAAAACCTCAAACATCTTGTTTCCTGGATATTGGGAATATTACATACAGTGAACTAAATGAATTAATTTGGTTCATCAAATAACATGCAATAATTGCCTTATCTTCTTGTTAATTTATTTTCTGTTGTGATATAGACAGATGTACAGAAACACAATTCTGTGTCTCGTATAATTGCCATTTAATACCCCATGCTTGCAATGTTATACACAGATAGAGGTTTTCAAGAGGAATCAATCATGACGAACATATGAAACAACTCTCAAAAAAAATCTGTATCTATCATAAGTCTGTACAGCCCTAGAGCTCAATTGAATTAGAACTGATCAACCAGTTAAACAGTTAAACCCAAAGTTTCTGAGATCCCATTACATGGATCCTATATATAGGGAAAAGTACTCCATTTACTCTAAATTTGAAATATTTCCTTTAAATTACTTATTTGGAAGAAAGATTTCAGGTTTCACACCCCCCTCCCCCGGGTTTAACAACAAGTTTAAATTCCTTATATACATTTATTTTTAATCTGAACTCTGATGTACATGTCTGAAGCTGTAACAAAGAATCAAACTGAAGTCATGTTCTATATTGAAGTTATACTGTAGAATTTAATTTTAACAATATTTGAGAGTAAACATTTACTCTAACTGTGGCAACTGAAAAAACATGAAAACATAGTGAAAGTCTTTGTAAATATCAAAAGTAGCTAAGAATTTGAAGTGGTGCAGTAATAGCAAAAGCAGAGGTACTGTTACGAAAAACAAGATAATTCTGTATTATACCCTTCTCACAATTTGTATCCCTTCCATAATTTACAATGGAAGTTAAGTTGTTCTTGGTTGTCTGTTTTACTAAATTATACATTAATATTTAGTATTACCTGCATTATCCTTATCCCAATAAAAAAGAAAACAAACCACAACCCAACAACAACAATAAACAAACAAACAAACCTAACACACACACCAAAAAAACCAAACTTTCCTTTGTCTTATATCCAAGATAAGAAAAACCTGATTTAAGTTTCAAATTAGAGTGAGTTCCTCATGTTTTGGCATGAGACAGATGATATTTTCATGTTTGTTCAGACTTCCTCTCCTTCAATTGCTTTAATACATTGAAAGTATAAAGCCTTGTCAGCACACTGATGCGAGAAGAACAAAAAACCCTAAAAACTTAGACAATGCAGAAGGAAGAGATGAAAGAGCAAATCTAAAAGGGAAGAAAAGCTGGAAGTGGAATACAAAGCATAAGAGACCTTGAAAATATTGGAAATCGAGCAATGTTGAAGAAAAAAATAAATAACTTTCTCAAAAAAAACCCTGCAAAATATTTTACATTTTCTTTACATTGTGGTATCCTTTTGGATTAGCAATGTAACCTTATATATGATGTTATTTTACTCTTCATAAATTACTCACTGCAATGTAAACTAGGGGGAAAAAAATCTACAGTGCTAATCTCAATAATTTCAAATAGAAAAGCTACCTAAAACTCAGGCCCTAGTTCAAATCTCTTCCCATACGGGTAATACTTGGGGTGGGGAGGAGAAGCAAACGTAAAAACCACCACAACCTCAGAAAAGCTAGTCTGATCTTTACTGATGCTTTGAAATCATTGTGTTTCCCAGAACTGACACAGATTAGATTATAAAAATTCAGCTTTATTTCTTATTTGCTCTGTTTTGAAATAATAAAAACCTTCTCTCTTCCCCAGATCTGAGAATCAGCTAACATCCGTTTTCTAAAAATTATTTGGGAATGTTTTAAAAATCACAAGACATTTTCAGTTCAACCAGTTTAAATCAGATTCTTAATTAACATCTGTTACTTAGAAAAATCTCTCACTAAAACACCAGTAGCTCTAACACCTCACTCCTTCACATGTTCAGACTTATCTGTTTAGAACGGAGTGGGCTGGTGCTGAAAGACATAGAAGTGGTCCTTCATTTATTGACAGACCAGAGACATCTACAATACAGTATAAAAACTGACAAATTTATTTACTTGGAATTGGAAGAATTGAAAAGTAACTCCTGGAAATAAATTCTCTCTCTTTCTAGACAAATGCTTCTTTAGGGGGACACCTGCATATACAAGGATTTGATTCGGGGGTCCAGCACTTTCCTGAAAAACGAGCAAATGCAGTACTTCAAATATTCAAGTAGGTACTAGTCCACAAACCAAAGTGCAGATTATGTGAGAAAGCAGAAACTTCTTAAGGTAGCTAGTTGAATAATTTTTAATTTATAATATGCGTTCAGACATCTTCTGCACACTGGTACCCAATTACAGTTAGCAACACAATCTATTAATGCACCACCCCTTTTAAAACTAAATAGTCTTCAAACCAGTGAAAATTGAGCCACTATCTCTGATAGCAACACTGGAATAAGCAAATGCTAAGCACCAAATTAACTATGGCAGTGAGACTTTATTAATAGTTTTTAACAGTACACACCAAAAACTTTGTACAAAGTCAATTAACACATACAGTATTCTATTCAAAATGTGTCTGCTGCCTCAGTGCCAAGAAGATTGGACTGTCAGGAATGAAATGGGATTTTAAAAATTGTTTCTTTGTGAATTAAGAGTTGGTTTCTTTCTTTGCAGTTTCCAAACTAAATCAAAACACCTTTGGGGACTTTTCAAACACTGAAACAACAATAGCTACATTTGTGAGACCAAAATCTTACAAAAATCAGCATAAAAGGAATTATTGCTTTTAACCCTGGTAGATATAAATTTGCAATATTATGGCCACTATGTGTATATTTAAAAAAACCTCTAGTCTGAGGCAAGTAAAAGCACTTCATATATATAATATATATGAATATATAACAAATATCTAGATCCCAGGCAGCTTCATTATAGCCTGCCTTCACTTTTTCCTACTACAGCATTAATAGCATGGAGACAAGAGAGTGATTAAAATTTTCTATTTATTAAATTTCCTTCCATTTACAAAAAAATTGTTTTCTAGCTTAATTAACTGTGGCTTAGATATTGATGACCTCATTATGTTGTTATCAAATTAGTCCCAAAATGTTTAAGAAACCAACACTGGAAAAGGATTTAAAGGTTCACGCATCTCATCATGCTAAACTGATCTGACCAAATAATCCTAAACACACAGCCAAGGAAGGAGTCAAAAAAATTATTAGCATTCACTCTGAAGTCATTTAAACTGAGAATAAAAGGAAGTATATCACCATGCTGAATAAAACTAAACCATCTGTTGGATGCAGAAGTTCTTCTACATAAAATAGAAAGTATTGTACAGTTATTAGCTCTTAAAGTAGCATTCTCAATGAAATCAGAAACAACTTCTAACACTTAAGATAGATAAATTCATTCTTGAAAAGTAGTAGCCTGGTGTTCTCAGTCCATACTTAAGAATTGAGCTAAACTACAAAGATGAAAGAACAGCACCACCTAGTTCTCTATTTAAACGTTTTCAAAATATTATCAACCATTGATTTATTTTTGTAATCTATATTCACATATGCGTGTGTATTCTGTAATGAAATCTGTCACATTTCCTTAGGAAACAATACTAACAAGTTTGTCAGGAGTTACTAAAGCATCTAATGTAGATAGTTTACTTGCGTAGTCTGAAGAAAAACAAACAAAAAAAAGCTTGCATATGCAAAAATGCTAGAGACCTATAATAACAAAATACTGTTCTGAAGCACCATAAAAACTGAATGGATTGCTCACCTGACAATATTACTTCTGGGACTATTTCTCTAATTTAACCAAAACACTGTATTTGTACTGATTCCCCCAAACACTAGTCTGACATTTCATAGTATGCATATGTGTTCCAGTGGTAAAAAATATATTCATAATACAGACCTCACAAGAGCCTCAGTAACATGTTTAAAAAAAAAAAAACTAATTATAGCTCATGCAAGTTGCTTCACACTTACTTTTTTACTCTGCAAATAGCAGAAACTTTTCAGAAATAGGGTAGATGTTTTATTTGTCAGTTGGACTGAAAGTTTTCATGTCAAGTATTTCCCTGGTGAAGAATGAGAGATTTGTATTTGAACAATCCAGAAGTTTACTATGACACAAGAACAGCACCTAAGAAGCTACCTACTGTGTGGACATCTTAACCTAAGTTTTACTAGCAGAGCTGCCTGTGTTTCAATTTGATAAGCACATAGCTACACATGCAGAACAGTTATTCTATTTCTCTAGACCTGCTAGATACTCTATCTCTCTCACAGCAACAGGACGTAATAGCAGTGGAACTTTATTTCCAAAGATATCTTCTAGTTTGACATTTATATTAATCAGTCAACTCCGATTTCTTATACTAAATATGCATCACACTAGGTATTTTCTGTGAGGCTTTTAATTAAAATAAAGGATAAGTGACACTGATACTCTGACTATTTTAGATAGTACTGTGTGCTACATAGCAATGGCATGTCTTGTAACACTATAGATAAAAATGGGAGTTAACTGTACCTACAGAGTGTTTTAGCTGCAGATGAAGAAAGCATTTAAATTAAATAATTGATTTACCTAGCTTAGAAGAAAGAAAATTAAATACAGCTATAGTATAACGATCTCATGTAGCACATTTGCATCTATCTGCTGAAGTTCATAGAAATTCCTGTTTTTCCTATGTTTTTCAGAGGTGAAGAGTCATAGCAAGAGAAAGATGAAAAGGTATTCTGTAACCTGCAAGTCTGAAGTCATACAGTGTTTTGTTCCAGCCTCATCTTAATATATGGGTTGGTATTTCACAGTAAAGGCTTTTGTGGTAACTCTGGAAGAGATGTTTTCTTCCTAGAAAAAATAAGTTGTCCCTTTCTTTGTCCACCATCTATCTAGCTACCTACATATGATCCATGGAGGCAACTTAGGTGTTGGCATGACATAGCTCACTTGTTGCTGAGTTGACACATTAAGGTAAACAGATTATAGAGGATCTAAATTTTAGGTCTCTATCCTCACAACTTTAAGAGCTTCTTCATGCAGATAGTGGATGGCTATTGTTTCCCCCCTTCAAGTCTTGCTCTTGCAAACAGAAGAAACAAAGTCCAGGTTTCTTGACAGGTACCCTAGTCAGGCAAGGCCTGCAGAGAGATTACTCCACATTTACCCATGACCAGCTAAATACCCATTTTTAAATTTTTTTCTGAAAGTATTTCCTTTCTTGAAGAAGTTTAAATGACAAGAGTTTTTTATGTCAAATTAAAACAAACAAACAAACAAGCCTATGATAACAACACTTTGTTGAACTGCAAATTTCCAGTGGTTCACTTCAAATGATACAGACTACTGGACTCTGTTTTCCTGGTGGGATTTACAGTGTACTTCAGTTTGCATTAGGTATAATCCAATGGCCATTAAATGCATCTGCACTTCCAAATCCTGCAATACAGATGTCACAGTAAATGAAGAATATCCCTTAAAGAACATGTTTGACTGCCTTCTTTATCCAGATTTCCTATTGCTCCATTTAGCATCAGAATAGTAAAAAAAAAGTCATTTTGTAGAACAGAAGTATCATTTGCTTTTCTAACAGACAAAAGCAAACCTGTACAACATTTGATATAATTCTTCTTCTCAAAATCCAAAGATAGTTTGGAAAATTCTCAATCACATTATTTTAAATGACACCTTCCCCCCATGGGGATTGCTTAAGCAAATATATAAAAGTCTAGTCACTTAATCTAATATTCCAAGCTATTTTGAAATTACATTAATCTTGTGTGTTAAACATATGTTAAAAAAAAACATAAAGAAGTCTAAGCCATGAATAAAACCAAAATGGTCTATAATCATTTATTAATTCACAAAAAGATGACTTAGGAAGAAGAAAATTTTTATTTTAATCTTATCCCATTCTAAAACTCAAATTTACTTTGTGGGAAAAATACTGAAGTTATGTGAGCTCTGGACCATTCTTTAAGGAGTAAAGGAGACATTTCTCTAAGAACAGCATATATTTTGCATTTTATAGACCAAAAAAAAGCAGCATTAACCAGCAGTTTGGAGCCCACAGACGTTACATTTAGTGAGGAGATTTCTGTTGAATACTTCACAAAAAAATTCCAAATAAGGTCAGGAGAATCTTCTGAAAAAGCTGGGCAAATAGACAAGGTGCTAGCCCATACTCAAGTCACTTATACACTACTTGTGTTTCAATACACATCATCTTAATTATGTTTATACAAGCAGCAATCAATATATATCCTAAGACTGTAACACATGAGATTCAGTATTCCAGCCATTAGTGAAAGCACAGCCTATAAAGCTAATTCATTGCTAATTTGTTTTTATATTAAAAGATAAGACACACTCCTTTTAATATGTAATGTCCTATTAATTGTCAGACTTGATATTTAAGTTCTGAAAAGCTCCTCCATGTTAGGTGTTGTTAATTTTGCTACAATTTGTTTTAATGTAAAATTAAAGGGATACCCTTTCACCTATAAAGGTATGATTTTTCATTAACCAAAAAGATCATTAAAGATGGTACTTACAGTTTCCTCCATATTAGTCCAAATCTCACCTATTTTTCATAGCATTACAAGCCCAACTATACAGTCCTGGAGACATGAATAACATTCTTAGAAATCTGGAAGTTCAATAGAAACAGTAATGGTAAATTTAAGAGCAAACTGCAATACCATGTTTACTCTAATGAACAAGATATTGCAATTTTTCATGGGTTTAAGTGACACGTGACATGTTAGTTTAAGGTTTCCTCTAAATATATAGAAAAGCTCTTTCTTTTACACTACTATTATTTTAGATGTTAACAAAAGAATTCACGCAAAGGAAATGCTACAGTATATTCCAGTATCTTATATCATTTTATGACCTGACACAGATTTGAGATAATCTGTTAATCCTTGATAAGTAATCAGTTTAGCCTCTAATATCTGTAGTCACTGCACTTATTTTCCAATTTGCAAACCATTATGGTTTGACATATTTCTATATTTGAAAATATTAAAAAAGCCATTTCAGTTGATGACCTGAAGTGTGAACGAGTGTTTTCAGATATCAGAGTTTTACTTTCTCTGTATAAACTGTGCAAACCAATGGAGACTTCTTCAGTGTTTTTCAATTTACATCCATCAGTGTGTCACAATGAAGTACCAACTAGCATGTCAAGATTTAAACTTCGCATATAAAAAAAAAAGTGTACTAACACTCAGGGAAGAGAAAAAAAAAAAGCCTTTGAAAGGGATAAAAATAAAATGAGCTTGACATTGGAACATATTTTGTACAATCTTTTAATTAAAAGAAATCAGATTGCTTCTGCTTCAACTAGTATGTTTTTCCCTCCCTCGTTAGGGACTAACCAGACCAGCCTTCCTGCCTTATAGCCTAGCAGGAATAAAAGCAGGTCAAGTTACACTGTTAATCCAGCAGATGTAGGTCAGTTTGGGATAAATACTGGAACAAATGGAAAATACCAAAGTGCCTACTACAACTGCTGCTGTGAAGCAATTTGGCCTTATTCTCTCCAGCGCTGTCAGTCGGTGGAGTTTCCAGTGCTGAACTTTGAAAAGCCAGAGTTGTAAGACTTAGATGGGTCAGTACAGCTGTGCTGGCCTATTCAGCCTCTGCCAGAAGAAGTGGCAATAATGGAATGCATTGTATATTGATGATATCCAGAAAGGCATAACAGTATTTTGATATGTGATCATGTATTATTTTTGTATGTAATAGCACGCTTGGGTTACTTCAGCTAAGATTTGGCAACTGAATTACCATGATTAGAATCTTTGTCTTCTTAATATTGTGGTATGTTAAGAAGTTTAAAATATAACCAGAGTATTTTCACCTCTAACATAAGAAAACACACTCTCTTGCACTATTCTTCCCATTCAACAAAGAAAAAGACAGGTAGTCAACAAACTGTTTACAGACAGATTACAATAGAGGAAATATCAAAGCTATGCAGACAGCTACTGTATTGCATATATAACAATATGTGCTGGTTTACAAATAACCTAAACCTTGCCAACTCCATTCACAGAACACAGAATAAGCTGGAGAGGAGCTCAGTAATATATCTCTATGTGAAAAAAACCTTACACTGAGAAACCTTCAGTTGTGAAAGAGCTTTAGGGATTCAAATTGAAAAAACATAGACTATATGCTATTTTTCTGAAACTAAAGAGCAGCTGCCTCTGGACTGTAAATATTCTTTAACAGTTATGTAATAAAAAAAGAAGAATACTAAATTGAATATTATGAAATAGAAAAAAAAATAAATTTATGAATTTATAGCAGTGTAAAAAGTTATTTGCTGCTACTTATAATGTGAACGTTATAAAAGCATTCACACTCTCCAAGACTCATTTAATTAAACCAGAAAGCCATAAATATACAACTCATGGTTAGGAAGAAATAGTCTTCCCCTCAAAAATCCCAAATTTGTCAAACAGCAAATACGCTCGTGAATAAAGCTTACACGGATCCTGAGATCTCTGTTTTGCAAGTAAAATGGATGGCAAAGCATGCAAGTGTGATTATATTTTTCACATTTACTTATTTTAGGGAAAGGAGATAGGATAATAGGTAGGCAGACATTGTTAAAGGGAGAAACAGGAGTCCATCTACAACAAAAATAACTCCCTCCATTCTTCACTAAATCCTTTTTGCCTGTTCCAAGTTCTCCATGTTAGAAAGTCCTACACACAAAACATCAGTATTAAAAGAGAGCACTGGAAGATGCAATACACAGCCTCCAGTGTTAGCACTCTGTTTTGTCATTGAAATAAATGTTCTCTGCTTCTTCCTCTCCCCCTTTAAAACGCTATTATGATAGTGTCCTATGTATTGACATTTAAAGCATCCATTCTGAGCTTACTCATGCATTAGCATAAGAGAAGTTCTAAACATTTGGTCATAGGGTCTTAGGCTTTAATTTTCGTTTTTAAAATTAAGGGAAAAGATCCTGAAATAGGTTCTTAATGAAAAAAAACAAAACAAAACAAAACAAAAGCCAAACAAATAAAACCCACAACATTAAGATTCCTCATAAAGACACTAATATTAATTTCTGAACACACGCAATTATTCCCAAAATGTTTTCATTTTGTAAAAAGGTAAGTTATTCAGGGACAGATTCCTCAGAGAAATCACATTACAAATTACTCCTTGCCACTGGAATTTGATATTTGCCTTTCTTCATTTGAAACACATGTCAAAATCTCCTTTGGAAGAAGGGATATGCTCATTAAGAGCATACTTAATATCGAAGCAATCCCAGAAAAGACACGTATTAAACTATGTCTAATAGTTTTACTGTTTTACATTTGTTTTGAAATGTGTATTTTATAGAAGCATGTCAGTGGCATTCTCTCTAGAGAAGACCCTCCATTGTTTTGAGAGTGTCTAACAATTAGCCTGCTAGTTTGTTTACATTTGAAAATAAAATTGAAGTGTTCCTTCTTTCTCTTGGAAAAGGCATTGAGAGAACAATGACAGCGTCTTCTATTTCTACTTTTTAGATATTAGATGAAGACGGAATCATCATTCCAACACAGACAACCACACTCTGGTTATACTGCTATTATCTTGGCAACTACTTGATGTCTACGTAAAAAACCTACTTGATGTCTACGTAAAAACCTTACATGCAGTTGTTATCAGTTACTTAATCACCATTTGTGATGCATAAGATATAGTATATTATAATGGAACTGCAACTGACAAGAGGAAGATTGATCTTTTACATTTCTGAAATGTAAAACAAAACTAAACAAAAACCAAACAACAAAAAAACTCCCCACACTTTAAAAGAGAACTAACAATAAAGTAGAAAAAGAAAAAAAAAATTGTTTCAGCAGAGGGGATTCTCTTGATCAACATTTCCAGGGAGTTACTTCTACAGTGAGAAACTTCAAAACTGTTTACTGTTGAATTTATGATAGAAACCTGATAAATATTTTGAGTGCAAGTATGATAAATATTATGAGAGCAAGTGATCCCTATTTATGTAATCCTCAGGGATGTCATGTGACATCAATAGGAATTTGGATTGTTTAGTTACTTCATGTTCTAAACTGTGAATTGCTATATGATGACTTTTCAATCAAAATGCATGAAGAAATCAAGAAAAAGAACTCATAAAATATGAACTAACCTGGGAACTAAGCAGCTAAACCTACCCAGCCTTGGTTAGATTGATAGAAATCATACAACAACAGCCACCACCAAGTAGAGTGATAGATTTTAAGTTCGAGCTCTTATGTAAAATATTTTAAAGATTGTATCAAAACTACTGTCTGCTGTTCTGCAATTGTCTATACCCTCACAAAACTTAGAGAATTACAACATGCTTTTGACTTGCTGTACACTGTATTAGGGTAACAACATTTTGCTGTCAAGACAATTCCTATGCATACAGCATGGGATTGCCAAGATTTTGCTAACAGAAAACCTACTGAAAATTCAAAACAGAATCTACATGCACAAGATATTGAGCAGTGTATGACAACTCCGTCTTAAATCAGCTCAGATGATCTGAGAAGTAGTCATCTCCATATTTGCTCTTTTTTGTTTGGTTTGTTTTTTAGTTCTCCATGTAATATATATGGGCTTAGGAAAACAGTTTTTAAAAAAAGTCTCACCCACAAGTAATTATCTGCCTTCTCTGATTTGTTTCATCAGTGATCACAGTTTCAGACAAATTAAAGTGTCCCTAGATTATTTTCATTAGTAGACAGGTTCCGATCATTTGAAGCATCTGAAGAAACCATGTTGAGAAGATTTGTCTGCTGTTGGCAGAGAACTGAAAGATCATCATTCACCACCAAACACAGCACTATCCAGTGTCTTCTCAGAAGCAGAGCACGTTAATGCATTAGATGCCATTTGCATTATCACACAGCAGGGGGCTACAGCAGCTACAATTCCAGGATAATCTTAACCCATATCTGTACACTATAAATTCAATAAAACTATTTTATTATTACAGTTTCTCATGTGACAACTCTTCACAATAAAGAACTTACTTTTCAGATGCATAAAAAACAGTTTAGATGACATACTTGAGTTATTCTAAATACATGCTGTTCAACTTAAATTTTGTCTAAGGAAGGCTAAATTCATTGAAGCAGAAAAAATAATGAGAATTACAAAAATGTAAGGCTGACTGTAAACATACATAACAGTTTAACTCCTTGGGACATCATTTAAGTACTCCAGAATCATTACAGGGCACAAGCTAAGAACAACAGCAGCCAGAGAGCCTACTATTTTCTCAGGAAATGTTGGAGAGGGCAGAGCAGACTAATAACCATACCCAAACTCAGCTGACAAGCGCTTCTCAGCTGAACGTGTTATTTACTCCCTCTCCCACCTTCACCACTCCCCTTTCACAGCAAGCAGTTGACACTGGGCTCTTTTACTTCCTGTTTGCCCCCCTTCTGAAGGGACTGCTTGTTGTTAATGCTATTCCACGCACAAGCTGAGAAGCATTATTCTATGTTCTCTCCCCTTAGCCGATGCTTCAATACCCTGGATAGATTCCTTAAGCAAGTCTCTCCACAGATCTTAACAGAAAGGCACACTTACCTACAGGACACACGTCATCTTGACTCTTTCATTACCTTGTTTTTAATTAGCTTTGGTTTCACTAACAGGAACCACACATAGTTACAATCCAGAAGCACTTCAAATTCTCAGGACAAAGATCTTATTCACGTACAAAGTTGATGGAAAATACGCATATCCCATGACCCCCAAAGAGAAAATTGGAGGAATCTAACAAATCCATTGAGCCACTTCGTAACACAGTTCTGGGAAGCTATGCAAACCAACAGGAAAGATTACATTTAAATGCAAGTATAAAGCTGTCAACAAGAAACTAGTCTAATATGGTAAATGTGTCTGCTAGTTGTGCCAAAATAAATGGCAGAAACTTGAGAACACATTTATGAAGTAGTACTATAGGATGGACCAGAAAAAAAAAATTGTTAGATACAGTCACTATTTAGGATAAGCTTCTCCTAGAAAATATTTACTTGTCTTTATTCCCTTTAGCTTAGAAGAAAAGGATAATAGAAATAATTTCCTCTCAGTCCTGTCTGAGGGTTACAGATTCTTTATATCCCACTCTTTTTTTTTTTTTAAGTAGTGCCCAGAAAAAGTGCCTCATAAAACAGCACTCTGATCAACTGTGGTATACAGTTAATCAGGAGCTAAAACAAAAAATGGTGTGAGAAACTGAAAAAAAGGTATGTTTTATACACACAGAGGGCAAGATGGGTAACATGTTAAGCATCATTCTTCCCCATCTGCAAGGACGGGCCGATCTGGTTATTTTCACACAGTCACAGACAGATTTATATAATATCCACTTCCTTGCAACATGTTTTTTACCTGATGCAGTTTACAGAGTTACATTTTGCCTGGCACACTCCCTAAACTACTGTGAAAGACATGACTGTTTTTAATCACTGCTTTACTCTCCAAACTGTGATGCACTGAATGCAGCTGATTGCATCTTAGGAAAGATCAAATCCTCCTCCTCCAGCAGCAGCCCCAGTTTTATTGGTGACAGAAAGTCAGTCCAGACGCTTCCCCCTCCCCTTCTTTGCAGGGCAATGAATTGACAATTCACAGGGAAATGTAAAAAGCTGAGAGAAGCCAACCCCCAGGTGCAGCCCGCCACACATGTCCCAATAAATAATCTTGTATAGCACCAACACAGCAGCTCCTTGTGCAGTGATGTACAGGGCAACTCAAACATTGGTAAAGAATACAAATAATCTGCCCGATGAAACTGTCCTTTGCAGTTGCCAAGCGCACTCCCCCTTCCCTTCATTCTCGCCTCCACGACCGGTAACTTTCTCGGGAGGTAGAGCGGGGCACTCGGAGGTTTCTGGTCAATGTGGCCGGGAGGGACGGAAGGAGGCTCGTGTGTTTCGGGTACTCGGGCGGCTGCCTTTGCTCCCGCTACGGGCTGCCAGCCTCTGCTCCCTCCGGAGCCCGCTCGACACATGACGCGGTCGAAGGAAACGCAAAATATATCAAACTTGACGCGAAATGGTAGGACGGAGGCGAGAGGGGAAAAAAAAAAAAAAAAAAGAATAGAAAAAAAAAAATCTTACAAGGTCACTTAGTTTAACCATCTCTTCGTTTCTCCCTCCTCCTAAACTGAAACACTCCGCACGGCGTGAGACGCGGCGTCGTTCGCCCCGCAGCCACCCCGAGAAGCCGGGGCCCGCCAGCGAGCGGCTGACCCCCTTCACCCCTGCCGGGCCGCAGCGCCGAGGCCGCCGCTCTCGAGGCCGTCTTCGTCGACCCTCGCACCCGACCGTCACCTCCCGCCCCGCCCCACACCGTGCGGGCGGCGGGGGCGGGAGGGATGCTGCGCCGCCTTGCTCCCCCGGCCCTGAGGGGGGCAAACTCTCGGCGGCAGCGCAGCGGCGGGGTCTTGGCTGCCGGCTTGCCTCCCCCCAAAGCGGGAGAGGTCTGGGGGAAGATCTCCCGCAGGCAGACGCGGCGCTCACCGGCACCCGAGCAGCGTGCCGTGGGCTTCCCTCCGCGGCGGCCGCTACGTTTGACTTGGACGGATAACGTTAATTAGGTGAAGCGGCGGCGGTCGTGCGGCAGGCGAGAAGGCGGGGGGGGGGGAAGAGGGACAGAGGAATACATCCAGTCTGGGAACTAGCTGCAGGATGAGCCGGCTGGAGCAGGATGGTAAAGGGATCCGCTTCTGAACCTCCGGCTCATCCGATTATTGTACGTATATATTTTATACCTCACATACAGAGGAGCATTCTCGCCGGCGGCGCGAGCGAGCTACGGACACCCCCTCCCCACAAACACCCCCCCAATAACCATACCCACCATTACAAAA